>VZTU01012808.1:114446-173473 GCA_013400835.1 Zapornia atra | reverse complement strand
ACCCCTACGATTCTGTGATAACCAGAGGACACTGACCTGGCGTAGCCCATGCTGATGCCCCCAATTCAGAAATGGTGAATGGGAGAAGCCCTGCTTGGTTTTCTTCTTCTGTGTTCGAGGAAAGAAGGCTCGGTATTGTAGGTATCTGACTTGTGTCTGTAGCCTCTGATCCCAGTGGGAACAATCCAGTGAGGCCCTAATTATTACCCACTATAAATCAACGGAACATAGACTTCTCACTCGAGCAGGGTCTCCTCTCCTTCCATTATCACACCGTCTCGTGTACAAGCGTTAGAACAAAATCCAATTAGAAGTGAGCTGGCAGAGTGCAATTAAAGCTTTCTTGGGCTCCCAAGCGCCCTGAGCGGAGTGGATGTGATGTTGATCACTAGCTGTTGATCATAACTCTTCTGGTTTCAGAAAGGTTATACTACTGAACGTGTAGTGCAGTCCCAGATTTAAGCCTTATCCTCCATGGCTTTCCAAGGTCCTTGCCCTGAAATGGGCACAAGGTCACCTATAAGAATTTAGATCATCATCTGCTGTACATAGCAGACCGTGTGCCATGTGAGCCTACAGCACCTTGCATGCTGGCACATCTACATGAAAAAATAACTGCTATTTTCATGGTTTTTTCTTCAAGCAGTGCTGCTACAGCTGGCACATCCCCAACTGCTGCTTTACCTAAAACCAGAGCTTTTTTTCTTTTCCTGGAAGGTTCTTCACTGGTGCAGCACAGTTTGTTCCCCTGAATAGTTACAGGGTTCGGGCTTCCACATGCTACTTTGGCATCTCCTTATGGCAGAATATTAACTCTGTATTAGGAGAGTCCTTGGTGATAATTAATGTAAACTAATGTACTAGAGTGCATCAAAACCCAGTACATCCTCTGGGTATCTGGGGAAAAAATAAAGATGGCAAAAATCTTTCATCTTTCTCACCCTGCTGTGTCTCACTGTGAAGTTTTACAGGATTTTGGTTCACATCTAGTGAAAAGTCCATTTTGCCTACTTTGGTGAGATTATTAATGTCCATATTATTTCAAAGCATTTTAGGACATAATTCTGAATCCTACTGGACAAGTTTAAATGTTCATAAAGAATTAAAAAAAAAAAACTAACGTGCATCTTTTCTCCTGCTTTGAGACTTAACAGTAATTATACAACTGAAAATGGAATGATTCTGAGATTCTTGAGAAGATCTCTTGGGTGGTAGTATTGATTTTACAAACACACAGCACGATCCTGTTGCTATTTTTAACGGCCTGCCTCAGCTAAAAAAGGAAAAATATCAGAAGTTGTAGAAAATGGGAAGAGGAAGTACTGCTGAGTGAACTCAGGGGATTGCTTGGAAAGGAAATGAGTCAGGCAGTTGCTAAGTAAAGGCAGTTGCTTATTTACAGAGGAATTAAAAGAGTTAAAGGGGTGTCTTATGAAATTCCCAATCCAAATTTTCTGAACAGAGTGCGACTGGCATGAGGATGCACTCAGAAGGAAAGTGTCTGGGTCAAACCACTGGATTGCCCAAGGTTTGCCCTGTGCTGGCTGAGATAACTGGAAACTTCTGGTGGGAAGGGACAGGCATGGCTCATTTTTTCAGCTTGTGAGATAGGGAGTCACTGGGATGCCAGCCCTGTTTGTGTGCCTGACGTATGCTATCTGCATGAGATGTGTGCCAGAATCACTGACATATTCAAGGCAGCCATAAAGCAATGTTTCCATCTGCCAGGCTCTACTGCTGCGTGACTGCTTTTCCTTCTCACCAGCTATGTGTCCTTAACCAGCTGGAGCAGAGAGGAAACAAAACCACTCACATCTAGTGCCCCTAATTAATGGGCAATATACATTGCTGTCTGGTAAGCAAGTGACTGAGTAAGAAGACCTATGCCATCACTTGATAATAAAGTAAAATCTGGTAATAAAATAAAATCTAGTAATAAATCCTAGCTTGTACGAGTGCTGCCTCTCAGCAGCTCCATCGGTCCTGGGCAAACCAAAGGCTGGTGTGACAATGTGCTGTGCTGACAGCTGGTTACAGTCCTGTGTTTTGGGTCCCTGACTGCACAGACAGGTCTAGAGTAAGCAGAGGGAAAAATGTATACCCATGTATGGGAGATGTGAATCTCCCCCTGTTGTGTTTCACTGCAAAGCTTTTACAGGATTTCGGTGAAAGCATTAATACCACTTTAAGAAATTGCACAACCATAGGGAAAGAGAAAAGCAGCAGTGGTGTGATACACTGAATTCAGGCTGTGGAAAATATCTTGGCTATGACACTTATCTATTTGAGTTTCTATACTTTCCTAGCGGAACAGTTCACGTAGTTCAGGCAGCTCTGACTCCCCAGATGGATGCAGTGGCTGTGGAGGAAATCCTGCCACTGATGCATTGCTCTCTTACACTGTATGTCTCTGGACTATGAAGGAACCAGACTTTTGCCTATTGCCTTTGACTGGTTTTGGCACCAGAAATATTTAGTCTGTTATCACCTGATTTTGGTGGCTCTGGGTAACCATTTTTCCACCAGCAGCATCATGTAGGAATCCCTGAGTTACGAATGGTAAGATTCCATCTTTTGGATAACTTATAAATGTAGGTGCGTGTATCAGGGAACTTAGGATTGGGGTTTTCCTCCATTCACATGCATTGAGGGAAGCTGCAGATGGGGAAGAATTTCGGAAGCAGGAACCCTGTTGAGGAATACTGCTGATCAGAGGTGCCCTTCCGCACAGTTGGTGGAGCAGACTGAACAACACGGGCAGGAGGGAAAGTCCCACTCACTGCACATGGGGGGGAACTGCCAGAGAGCAGGTCCAGGGCATCTGTCCACTCCAAATGGTCCAACAGGGCAGGTTCAGATCAGATGTTAGGAAAAAATTCTTCACTGAAAGAGTTGTTAGGACCTGAAACAGGCTGCCCAAGGAGGGGGTTGAGTCACCATCCCTGGAGGTGTTTAAAAGACAGGTAGATGAGGTACTTAGAGATACGGTTTAGCATAGGACAGGAATGGTTGGACCTGATGATCTTTATGGTCTTTTTCAACCTAGTGATCCTGTGATTTTGTGATCCTTTCTCCTCAAACCACGATCACCAGGCATGGAAAAGTCAAAGAGAAGAATCAGACCTGAGCAACTTGAAGGAAGCTCCTTCTACAGACTACGCTGGAGGTCCCTGTTCTTTCTGAACTGTCTGGACAGCGGTGTTTGGCTCAGATGAGAACCACCACTCCCTCATATTTACATGAATGTTGCTAAAATTTTATCAAAGAAAAGGGAATTTGAAGTGCAGCCTGGCACAGATGAAAGTCATGGGGCCAAGTCTCTGGTCTCTAATTTTGGTGGTCTTGTACAAGAGGGACTCCATCTCACTGGCACAAACTATTGTGAAGGTGACTCAAAGGAATATTTGAGCCCAGTTTAGGGTTCTTACCTCTCTTCCAGAAGGTGTTTCTGGCTTGTGGAAGAGTGGCAGTGGAAATTATTGATCAAGGGACAGTATTCTTGTTCCGTTGTTTGTCCTGGCTTTGTTCCTGTGCTGTACATGTGCCCAGGGTCTGGACAGGAGCGTGATTTAAAAGGAGCAGAGGGAGAGGCAGGGGACTGCCTGATGCTGCAGACGGATCACAGCGTACCGTGAGCCCTGCTCAGCAGCCCTTTCAGCCTCCGGGGCTCACATGTTAAGTGGCCATGTGTAGCTGACGGGGATGCAATCCGGGTCTCGTTCAGCATATGCCAAGCTCTGGCTGGGCTCAGAGCTCACGCCCCTGCAGAACCCCGAGGAGATGAGCTCCCGTCACCCAGCGATGACCCCTGAGCGAAATTCACTCCCTGCTTCTTGCAGTTCTTTCTCTCTAAGGCCGCTTTTGAAAAGCGTCCAGCTCGCTGCTTTTTGGGGCTGCTTTTTTACTCTCCCTTCCATGGCAGCATCTTCCCTGGCAGAGACACCTGCCCGTCAGGAAAATTTGTGTGGGGCAACAGTGACATCCAGCGGTCCCACGTCAGCCCATGCTTCGCAGCCGCGTGTATGCATCACCCTACCTGGTGTCTTTAAGCGCACCCCGTTGTGGAGACAGCCCCGGGTTTAACACAGCATTTTAGTATCTGTCTTGTCTTGGCTTGGCTACAAATCTTTAGAATCACAGAATCATCACCTGGGTTGGAAAGGACCCTTTAGATCATCGAGACCAACCACAGGCTAACCCTGACTAGTCCACCTCTAGATCATAGAATCATAGAACCACAGAACGGTCTGGGTTGGAAGGGACCCCAGGGATCACAGAGTTCCAACCCTCCTGCCACAGGCAGGGCCACCAGCCTCCAGGCCTGGAGTTACACAAGGTTGCCCAGGGCCCCATCTGACCCCGACATCTCTGCAACCGCCTTGCAGATAGTTGTAGAGTCAGTGTTCTAAACTCTCTCAGTCTTCTAAATTCCCACCACAGCTGCTCACCTCTACCTCAGCTTTCCTCATCTTTCCTCTTTCATTACTTAAATATCCCACAACACGTGTCTAATACAATATTAACCACTCAACCCATAAAGGTCGTGTTCCAAAGTCTCATAACAACAAATTACTTTCAGGGCAGTTTTTGTAACCTGTAATTCCAGAGGACTAGGAGGTGACACCCCCAATAAAATCAGTTATAAGACCGGCATTGTAATTGTGTCCATGTCCATGCTGCAGTCGCTCTGGGGCCATTAAGCCAGGGAGTGACACGTAGGTGCATTGTGTGGAAGTAGCTCTTTCCGTCCCAGCAATTATGTGTTGTGGTTGTAGCAGCAGCAGCAGGCTGGATCGATGGACCACCTGCCAGGTGCTGCAGAGAGATTCATGGGTTGTGCCGAAGGTTCTCCGCTTAATTTGATGTGAGAACTATTGATGAGGCTTGGTCCTTGGGGGTGAGGTGATAGTTTTGACAGGTGAAAGGCTGGGGCTGAGTCACTCCAGCCGATGCGGGGGGACAAATGTCTGGAAAGGTTCTTGGCTGAGGGGGAGAGGAATAGCCCTAGCAAAGTGCCTGGGGGAGATCCCATATGCTGCGGGGTCTGGGGGGATTTCAGAGGCAGAGCAAGACCAAGAGTAGCTACAACACAGATGTCCAGGTACAATCTTTACAGCTCTGACTTTTGCAGTCAATGGGAAAAAATTAAGGCCCGCTAACAGGAAACAGGTACTGCTCAGGGGTGGTTACCTGAGATGGTAGGTGTAGGTACCTGCACACTGCACCGGTGCTCCAGCTGTAATTCCTGGTGAGCAGAGCGGTGGTAGCACCTCAGCAATTGTATGGCAGTGAGCTGGGTGCAAGTGGATAAGCAACCGGGGCACATGTCCCCTCAGTGAGGGCCACACGGGCCCAGGGAGCTCTGCCGAAACAGCAGAGCTGCGTCACACTGGGAAGTGAAAGAGAGCGGCTGTGATCCTGCTGACCAGCATGTTCTGGAAGTTCAACCACTGCTTCTGCGGTGGGGAAAGGCAGTGTGAGGTGATCACAGAATCACCGAATCGTAGGGGTTGGAAGGGACCTCCAGAGATCATCGAGTCCAAACCCCAGTGGCACAGCACACTGCGACAAACATGGTGCAAAATGTTCGCTGACTCCAGGTTTCTCTCAGGAACCATCAATAACTACTCTGGCAGGGGGAACGGGATTTTGATTCCATTAAAACTTCCACCATTTCTCATGTTGGAAAACATAACTGAGAAAGAAAACCACATTTCAGAATGCACTCTTTTGGGTCACTGAAAATCCTTGTTCCAATTTGAATTTTAAAAGTGTAAAACTTTTAAAATAAGAAATTAATGTAGCAAATATGATTTATTTTTATTTTTTTCCCCCTTCTAAAAATACCCATTTGGGATATTCTGATAGAACAAAACGTGTGTCATTCTAGAGTCAGCCTGTAGCGAAGGACCTGGGTAGATCTGAAGGCGTGGTTGTATGCTTTAAGTTGTATTTCTTGAATGCCTACAGCATTGTAAAGATTTTACACAGGTTTCTAAAATACCTACTACAGGATTCAATAAATCACAGTCAAAAATATTTTCTCCTAGTTCTGAAGTTCAAAAGGAACAAAAAAAGACAATTTTGCATTAAAACCCTTTGTAAACTAGAAGGGGAATATTTACATCTTCAGCGTTTTCGAAAGAGGAGATCAACACCTTGCTAATCTTTTCCTGCCCTTATTTAGTGAACTAATCTAATCTTTTACAGTGGAATTTGTGGGATTATGGTTTATGATCAAGAATGTTATTTACAGCTCGGTGTCCAGAGGGCAGTTCCAGCCCTCCCTTTGCTCTGCCAGCCACCCTGTGCCTCAAGATCTCCATGCTGCACAGCCATGAGAGGTGCCCAATGAACAGGAAGAACAACAAACTTAACACTGGATCCCTTTGCTGTTAAATATTTTACATTGTTTATTCTGGACAACAGTGGTCTGAATGTTTCCAGTTCAAAGGATACGCCTGTTGGGTTTTATCTGGATTTTAACAGCGTGCTACCTCAGGGGAGCTGTGCAGAACCCGGTCAGTCCGTTCACTAGAAAATGTGGGGAATATTTGCACAGGCCCGGTGCTTTCAGCTCCTGGTCAATACCAACTGAAGTAAATAACAAAAAGCTGAGGAGATGCAGAAATATTCCTGTCCTTATGCATGTTTTTAGTGTGGGGACTAAATATAAATGTCCAAAAGTATAAAGAAAGCTCAGCCCAATTGAGAGCTAAACATCTGCTGAATAACGCAGGTCCGAGGGGCTCTCAAAAGGGAGCCTTTTAGTTAAAAATGATTCAAGAAGGCCTCAGGAGGATGACAGCCAGTGTGGCCAGAAGGTTTAATAGAAGCTGCAAGCAGCTGTTAAAAGCACAAATATATGAATCTTTTTTGTTTTGTTTTAGAATAAAAATGGCTGGCTGAAAAACATCCTGAAGAGTCAGCCACCCACATTCTTCCTCCAAAGAATCAAAGATTCCCAGCTCACAGGCTTTGAGATGTAATTACAGTACGAGGAGGTTTGGGAGAGCTGAAAAGTCACCATAGCAACCTCCTGGCAAAAATCTTTGCGCATCCAAAGTAAAGTAAAAATTCTTTTTTATCTGAGCGGCCCCAGTGAGTCTGAGTGTTTTCAGTCTTCATGTTCTGCTTCCCTTTGTTTCGTCGTACTCCTTAATCACAGACGTTTTTTCCTGCTTAAAGTGTCATCCTTTAAAACTTCCCCAGGAAAGTTTTGACCAGAAATGGGTGCAGGATGCTGGTTATTAGATCTAAAGAGGAGATGCCCTCACATGGCTTTCCTAGACCCTTTGCAAGCATCTCCAGCGAAGCTGGCAAACAACTTGTGTTGAATCATTAAAACCACCAAACTAAACAGAAAAACAGGGAAACAGAGAAAAGGATGGAGGACGTAAAGAAAGGAGACAGACAGCTGGACCTTTGTAGGAGTTGCACTAAGAAGATTCCTTCCGTACCATGATACTGGTTTAATGGGTTCAAAAAGGTGCCCGGTACAAAAAAGATGACTCCTGAAACACCCACCCTTGAACAGCCCTGTTCAGCCCCAAGCCTGAAGGAAGGCTTTCTGTGCAAGAGTGAATCCTAGAGAGTGTGCAGCATAGATTTGATGAGAGCCACAGGTCAGATTTGTCAGGAAGGAGGTGAGTATGGATGACTAGATTATTTAGGAGAGAGTGGAAGACAGGGAAGTGGGGAGTGGGACGCTTGCATCCTGTTTGGAGACTGAAGTGTCAGGAGGAGCAGGGTGAACTGCAGTGTTAAGCAACCTTGGGAGGTTCAGGCTCTCTCCAGTTCCTCTTATGTCCCTGACCCCAGAGCTGACCAGCTGGGAGCCACTGCCAAAACATTTAAGATCACACTCCTGCAGGAGACAGAGGCAAGCCCCACGGGGCCCTGTGCAAATCATTTAATCTCTCAAGAGCTAGCTCTCAAAATTCAAGACTATTAACCTCTAGCTAGCCAAAGTCTCTGACGCAGGACTGTCTTTCCCTGGTCCCACTCCCTCCTTGATCTCAAGTCACAAAATCTTTCTCAGTGGCAAGCAATATTTAGTATTTTTTTTAACTTGACAATTAGTGATTAATCTTCAGGGACAGAAGAATGATACCGGTCAATCTTTACATTGTAGTGCTTTTTACTACCAACAGAGGCAGAAAGCTGTTGTGGGAAAATGACAACTGATGTTTTTCAGTGCAATCACTTTTGGATCAGAGACGACAGGAACCCTTCAGTTGACTTGTTTCTTTCTAACTGGAGTTTTATAATGCTCCATGTTCTGGACTTTGTTCTGGACAAAACTTGTTGCAACCCTGGGACATATAACAGACTGGGAGCATAACAATTTGTTTCTTAAATGTTATTGTAAAAGTCCACAAATCATTGCTGGAGTAATAAAGGGGAAGGTTGGGGGCAGAGATTCGTTGCCACAGCAGGTTTCCCAGTATCTAAGGAATGCAGCTTCAGATCAAGAATCACCTGGTCTTCATTGCCTGATCTACTGAAAACATTATAAATCCCACCTGCTTCTCTCTTAGTATTTCTCTTCATCAGTGTTTTGGCATCTGGTGGCAGTAACAGCTTCAAGTGGTGATACGCTCATCTCCATGCTGCACAGGGAGGTGAGTCTTTGAGCTGCACCTTTTAATGACTGGTGTTTTTAGGAAAAAGTATGAATCACATGAAGTATGTATGAAGTCCTGTTTGGGCTGGAAGCACAGTGGTTTGTTCCTTAAATGTTACTGCAGAAGTCAGCAAATCATTGCTGGAGGAGGTTGGGAAGAGAGATTTGTTGTCACAGCAGTAAATGGAAAATGGGATGAAACTTCCTAACTCTGCCAGTTCTGTACAGTGCAGCTTTAAAGGGAAATTGAGGCAGTTATGATTAGCCTAATTTTAAAGTAAATGTATAATGTTTATTATACAAAGGATGCAAAAGGACACTTCTGTTGTGCCGGCGGTCAGAGTGTGACCACCATTCATGGGGAGCCCCAGGAAAGGCCTGTGTCTGTGTGACACCCAGTGATGCTGACAAACTTGGCTGACTCAGACGGTCTGAGGACCTAGTCCATCCTTTACAGACATTTTACATACATCATTGTTGGAGATTTAATCCAAACCCTTGGTCCTAAACCAAGAATAAGCCTTTGACTTTGATGCCTGGGGAGCATGTGGGACACTCAGAGTGAAACTGGGGCTCTTGAGCACCCAGATTGTCTGTCCAAGGTTGTCTGTCCACACAGTTCCTCTGGTTTAACTACTGTCACCTTTGAAGCAAATTTAATCAAACTGAAGCACAAAATAAGACAAACTCCTTCTAATTTAGAGTGTCATATTTGGGTTCTGCTGTAAGTGTTCAGTGTATGTTTATGCCCTGGAACTTGCCTTTCCTCAATAACGAGTATGTCCTTGGGGCTCAATTAAACTCATGAAAGTTTGTTTGTAGACAAAGCCCAGCAGTGAGAGTGAGTACTTCATTTGACTGAGCTGTCCGTGAGCAGCCTCGTGTCCTGCTTCTCCATGTGCCTTTTGCCTGGTCTGCTGCTCTCCCATCCCACAGGAGTCTGTGGTCAGCAGTAGGCCAGCACATCCAGCTTACCCTCACCAGTGGGGTTTTCTTTTCTGGCTTTCCCCACATTTGTAGGAACTTCACCACTTCAAATGTGGAGTTCTTTTCTCAAAGCACACTGGGAGTTTCTAGCAGGTTTGCAGAGCTGTTGCAGATGGACAAAGCATGCATAGAGAGTGTGACTGTGTAAACCTCATCTCCTTTAGAAACCCACAGAAACCAGAGGGCTTGTGTAGCTGTGACCTTTACTGGTCTAGTGACTCAGCTTGATCACAGGGCATGAAGACTTCTGGGCTCTTGTGCTGCGAATGCCATTTCAGCAAACTGCAGGAAACAGCTTGAATCTCTCAGCTGAGTGTGAGGTAAGGGAGTGAGCACCAACATTGCTCTTTCAGAACACACCTAAAGAACGAAGAGGTTTACAAATGGCCCTAGACAGCGCTTTTCTCACAAGGCTCTTTGCATCTTGATGGTGGCTGCTCACCTTTCCCTCCTGGATGGTACAGTACTTCTCCTCAGGATTAGCCATAGGGATTGTGCTGCTGGTGGTCTCTGGGCATCCCCCAGCCCAGGGCACTGTGCTGGATTCCTAGTCTGTGCACACACAGTGTATCGATCGATTCTGGGATCTACAGAGGAGCTCACTTCCCTCTCCTTCTGGCCCAGCACGGTAGTTACTCTCACTCTGGACCTCTCCCTTCACCCTGCAGCTGTTGCTGGGGTCCTTGTCTGTCCCTGAGCATATGCTGGCCTGCAGGTCTACAGGTCTGGGCATGATGCACACCCTCTCCTGGGATGCTGGTTCAGCCAGGGCTGCAAATGAGTCAGTAGAAATGAGAAAATATGACAAAGGGGTGAGATGGCAGGTTTTGGTTGCATACGAGCTGCTGTCCATGCTTGGAGGCAAAAAGCCTCTTGGTTTTGTCGTTATTCACTTGCTTCTTTCTTATGTGTCTTTGGTCCCTGTAAAATAAGAGCTGTGTGTTTACTCCTTCACTTCGTGGTGTGCTGGGAAAAGCGTGAAGCTACTGGCAGAGCTAAGCTCCCCAGTATCAATGCAGGCCCTGAGCTAAACTCCCCAGTATCAATGCAGGCCCTGAGTCAAACAGTGAGCTCTGCTTTGCGAACGCGCCCAGCACCTTCCTGCTCCACCATAAAACACTCATTAGTTCTGTGTTGGTTTTCTGCATTCCTTCCTTTGACTTCTCCTTGAGAGCAGTGTGGGCCACAGAGATAATTCATGCTCCTAAAATGCACCCTGCTGCACCAGGATCATTTCCAGCACAGTGTGCAGCTGAGAAAAAAAAAAAAAAAAAGAGGTGTTTCCAAGTAAAACCTCCACAATAAAAACATGGAATTAATGTCTTGCCAAATTTACCTACCTAGCTTTGGACAGAGCCTCCTAGTGTATCTGCCATAAGAAACTGGTGCTCTGGCCATTAGTGGAATCGGTGCCAGTTCTCCTAGTCATACACCCCACAGGGGTTCCCATCTCTTGGAGAATCCTGTGGGAACAGGCTCCTCACCCTTTTGGGCCCAGCGGCTGCTAGAAAATACAGCTGATGATGGCCGCTGCATTTCTTGTGCTGTACTGAATTACTCACTGCTTGAGCTGTAACTGAGTAGCTACACCCACCTCTCTGCGTCCCCTAAAGCTCCACCACAGATCTCCTCCTGCATCCAAGCACTGGCCATATGATTTTGTGTGCAAGGGCTTCCTCCTACTAAGTTTAGTGGGGAGATGCTCAGCTCCTCTCCCAGCCAGGGGCCTGCACCGAATGGGTGTTACACTGCAGCTGTGGTTCTGAATCCTACGTGCTCCCACACAAGGGGAAAAGAATTATCTTGAGCGCAAACCACTGCCTTAGGGCCAGACCAGGATGTGGGTTCATGCTCCTCAGCACAGTGAGGTGTACAGTGGAGCTGACTTTAGAGCCCAGACAGTCATGGAAGATAGCAGAGTGTTGCTATGTGAAATTGAATGCTCTCTTTATGCTTCAGGTGCAGAAGGTTATGTTAGGACAGCACTGCACCGCTTCTGAGCACCCTAGAGAGTATTGGATTGTTTTCTACTCACCTCCAGTTTGAAGCCAAAGGGGAGATGTGCCAGTTACCTTTGCAGCCCCTGATGTGCATCACCTTTATCAGAAGTGCAAACAGTCACTGGGGTTTTTTTTTGGTCAGGTTAGACTTGAGGGATTTATAATGCCCCAGTTCATGACTGGCAACCAGGTTTTGGAAAAATTAACATTTATTTGAGGAAAATGCTGTAAAAGCAGCTCCTAGATGTAGTTACAGAAGACTCAACATCATAGCAATTCTTGCCTAGAAGAAATATATCCTGAATTATCGAAGCACAGGGAAACATGTGAACATAATGGCAAGTTAAAGATGCAGATCACCTGCACAGGACAGGCCTGGGTTACAGTTTGATGGCACACATGGGGCCACCTCATCCCCTGTGGAAACACTTTGCTGGTGGTGGATGGAGCTGATGGAAAGGTCAGCCCTTGTGTGCTGCTGTTGAAATGTATTGCCTGCAGACGGGTGCTGCGCTGTGGCTTTGTGCAGCTTCCCAGAGGTTCACACCTGTGGAAGGGACTTTGTCCTGTCTGGCTGTCACTGCACTGGGACTTGCTGAGGAGGACACCATGGCAAATCCAGGATGGAGATACAGCATTACACAGGACTGCTTCCTGCCCAGATATACAACAGACTTACTGGGGAGTGCAAAGCCCAGACAAGTGGAGTTAAAGACACCCACTCCCAGGTTGCTTGCATCCCTGCCAGACTCCTCAGTGGACCAAGGCTGGCTGAGTTAGAGCCATTGAAGCTACTACTGTGCTACTCTGCAGTCAGAGCTGGGGCCACATGTGGGCAAGTTACTCACTGCCAGTGTAGGTCCACGGTCAGTATTACTCAGGGAGGTTACATCTGTCAGCAAAACCTTTTGAGTAGGTTGTGGAGATACAATGAGGTAATTTAAAGTAAAGAAGAAAACAGATGCCCAAAGAAACTGTCCAGTTTTTCCTTTTCTGAGAAAAGGACAGCCCTTGTGATTTTTGTCTTTAGCAGAAACAGTGACCTAAAAACTGATGGTCAGGAGTGTGGTATGTCACCTGTCAGTGGAACCTGCACGCAGCTCTTTCCCCAGAGTGTGCTGAACCAAGACCTTTGCATTGCACACCTGGTCTGGTACTGGATCATGCATACCCTGGACAGGAGTTCTGTGTTTATTCCTGTTTGGCATGTCTTGAGGACTTCAGCTTTTCCTTTGCAGAACTAAATTCATCTTCTCTTTACTGGTAGTGTGGGTGGTCTCAGAATTAAATTGCAAAGACAGCAGACTCTAGAAATAGAAGAAACTTTTAATTTTCTAAATAATCATTCAGGGAAGTATCCAAATGAAGCCATATTGCAGCTTCTGTTATGCAAGTGATGCTTTATTTCCCATCTTCACCCTTTTCCCTGATGTTTTTTTTGTTAGAGAAACACGTTCTCTGCATGGAGAAAGACTGGATTTACTGGGAAGGAACAACAAGTATGTGTCTCTAACTACAGCATCCCTCAGCTATGTCAGTTCATGGTATACATTGACCTAAACCAGATGGCCAATGTCAGCTCTTGGGCAGCATTTTCCTATGACACCAGCACCACCTCTACTGACATGAATGACATAGAGCTTGGACTCTCTGGAGAAAACAAGTGGTTAAGATTGTATCTTTTTGGAATCATTGAGATCAGCCTGGCCCTTTTTGTGTGGTATAGCCTGTGCTGCTTGTGGGACACCAGGAAAGGACTGCTGGAGGTCTACTGTGATGGTGATCTTGTGCATGCTGAAGCATTGGCAGTGCTGAGTGCCTGCAGCCCACTGGCAGCCTGGTGCTGGGCCATCTGCACGAAAGAAAGGATGGCTTTATTGTGCAGGTAAGCAGCAGCTTCATTGGCAACTTGTACTGCTCCCAAATGTGGGACCGTGCGATGGGTCGGGAAGAGCTGCTGGGCTGTGCCATGGGCAATGCTGTCAGCTGGTGGGAAGAGTACTGGAACTTCAGCAGCATCCTTCCCCTTGCAGACTGTCACCTGTGCTGCGGTGAGGCTCAGCGATATTTTCTGTTCCTGGGGCTTGGGTGTTGCTGGGGATCACACACAGAGTGTAGGGAATCCTCTGGTGCTCAGGACAACGACAGGGATTGTCTGATAACCTCCCAGTCATCACTGCTGTGACTGAGACTGGGAGTGTGCAGGGCTGTAGCCATGCCCATGACCTTGCCTACTCAGGCCACACAGGCTCTTCTCGAAGCAGATACAGAGGTTGTGGTTGAGGGGGAGCTGGCAGGGGCAGGCTCTGCTGCCACAATCTCCTGGAGGCTGCTGGCAGGTGGCATCTTTTAGATCTCCTGGAGCACCCACCTGCTCCTCAGCTGGCCTGGCACTCAAGGAGGTAGGTCAAACATGGACATTTTCTTCTGGTATTTAACTAGAGCCATTGGTTAGGTGATAGTATTCACTGTTACGCAAGACTCCTGTCTGTTGTGTGCCCCAAATGGATGTTGCTTCATTCATAAGCACATTTTAGCAGTGTCTTCTCTTAGCTCATAATTCGGTCCTGATGTCTATATGTACTTTAAATTACAGACTACTTTAAATTGCGAAGCATTAAAATGGAGGACTGAGACTAATTGATTGACTAATTTCCATAAAGCTAATGGCATGTCATGACACTTAGGTGCCCCCAAATAATAAGCTTTATTAATCCTCTGTAAGCTGATGGCTTCACATGGAAACAAAGTCACAGTTAGAAGCTATTGGTCAGTTTTGGCTTCCAGTTTGAGAATCCAAGGAGCATCCTATCAGACGGCACATGTCCATCAAGCACAGAACCTGCTGCATTTTCCCACCTCCTGCTCCAGGTTTCATTGAACCAGGGCCCAAGGCAATGAGAAGAGCATGAGGAAATCACCAACTGCTCCTGAAACCTGTGCTAAGAGGGATTTCCCCCACCTCACTCTTTGCACACCCCCTTGCTCTGCACCAAAGCACGCCATCACTAATAACAATTGCTGTAAATGACAACCTTCCCATCTGTCTCTTGGCTCCCTGCTTCACTACCTTTATCCAGGCAGTCCTCTTTCTGCACTGCCTGTTGCCTGAGCTATAGCCCCACTGGTGTTGGTGACTGGGGGAAGAGACATGATCTAAGGATGAGGGAGGAGAAAGGCTCAGTTTCCCTTTTCCAATTAACACATTTGCTTTCAGGCCCAGTTGTTCTGTGGGAAAGGTGTGTGCTTGGCTTGGCGAGGGGTGGTGGGAGGCTTTGTCATATTTGCTGATGAAAAGTTTAGCACCTAAAATGAAAGGCTCTGCTCACTGTTCCTGGACTTTGATTTTTCAAAAACAATAACCTGGATGAATTTGAACAGCTTTTTAATGAGACAAAACATATTAGAGAGCACTTTCAATGGTCAGAGAAATTTTTCGCCTTCCAAAGCAGTTCCTGAGAATCAGGTGATTATCCTCTACTTAGGACCTCTCCAGCATGACCTGAATTGGACATTCAGTCTGGAAAATGCTGGTCCAAATACTCAGAGGTTATCAGCAAGGAGAAGCAGCAGCTTGTCTCACAAGTGATGATCTATGACAGGCACCAAGGCTCCTCTTGGTTCCCTGAACCACTGGATCCGATTCATGTCGCACACTGGGAGAAGGGTTTTTCCCAAGAGCAATAACTAAGATGGCTGTGGTAAACTCCTAGTTATAGAGTAGAGGTGTTTATAAACTTTAACCATGTTTGAGATCTGTTCATGTCAGATGTTGGCAAGACCTTTGCTTCCACTATAAATCTCCTTGCTTTAACTGAAAATAGTTAGCTTCATGAGCTAACTATTGCACAGAGGCACAGCGATGACACTCGAGGTAGGAATAACAGAGCAGTGTGAATACATGCTGAGATTTATCTCCTGTCTGTCAGACAGGAGAAGCTGCACTTGGCCATATGGGGTCATACATACTGAGTCTAAGTGAGAACATCTGGAGCATGTGTATGAGAAATAGCTGTGCCAAAGTGCTGCTACGTAATGAAATGTCACAGGGAAGTGCCCTTTTGATGCTAATGTCATGCCTCAAATTGTTACTTATGCCCTGTGACAATTACTAGCTGCAAGGTTGGCTTCTCCTGTTTGTTTATGTTGCTTATAGACCTGGGCGTTGCTTTAGTCTTTAGGGCTGGATTCACCGTGGTGGTGGACAGTTTGTGCAGTTGAGCTGGGTATCTGGGCAGCCTGCTTTGTTTTGGGAATCCTACCTTGGATTCCCAAGTCCTTGGAAAGCCAGGACTCATGTAGGCAATAGCGAGGGAACGCAGCAGGAACCTGCCTTAAGAAGCTGTGTTGACTACTTCTAAGTGATATAATTATCACAGCTATTGCACTGGCTTTGCTTTATAGCAGGAGTAAAGTTATTGTTCTGCCTTTGCTTTTCCCCACAGAGTTCTTGAAGCTGATCTTTTCCTTTTCCAGCTCAGCTGGGCCTTTGCTAAAAGTGTCGAAGCGTGTGTGCTCATCTTCTCACTGACTCACAGTCTTCATCTCTTCCTCCCCCTACCTCACCCACACACTGATTTCTGATTTTCTTCTTAATTCTAAGTAATTTGGAAGAGGGGTGAATATATTATATCTCAAAATGCTAATAATATAGAAACATATTTATTGCAGTCCTCTTGTTTGCTGGTCTAATTTTTGCTGCTCTTCGATTGGAAAACGTATTTAGAAGATGCCAAGTAAACAATTTATTAAATTATCAAATCAAAACCTGTGTTAAAAATGTCAGTGGCACAGTATTTTTCTAACTTCAGCTCTCATCTGTAGCCCTCATTTCGTGAATGGAATTACATGCATGTTAATTAAAGCAAATGAAGTTACAGGATGTAGGTGGCTAGTCCCACACCTGCCTGCTGCTAATGATCCTTGACGTGTGAGAATAAACAGATTGTTGTTTTCTTCAGGTGATAATGAGAGAAATAAATTAGAATCTGTGAGGTTGTAATTATGCTTCATTTGTCAGGAGATTGTGAGTTACGTCCCTGGTTAGAATGGTGCCCTGGTTTCAGCTGAGAGTTAATTCTCCTCATAGTAGCTGGTACAGTGCTGCGTATTGGATTTGGTGTGGAAGTAACGTTGATAACACACTGGTGTTTTCAGTCATAGTGCTTACACTACATCAAGGACATTTCAGCTTCTCACGTCCTGCCCAGGTCCCAAGAATCTGGGAGAGCAGAGGTTACACCATGACAAATGGGTTTGGGGTTTCTTTGGCCATTTATCTATTATTGTTATTATCATCATCATTATTATCATTGTTATTATTATTATTTTCCCTTACCAGATTTTTCTGATTCATCCTGGGTCATATCACACATCACCCAAGGCAATGTTTTTTGAAAACATTACACCAGGAACAAAAGGAACAGAGGGGAGCCCGTAATCACCCAGCTATATGCAGACTCTTTTCTATCTGGAGAGGACCTGCAGCACTGTAACTGTCAGGAGAACAAGTTAAAGCCCAGGTGTACTAACAGTTTATGGCCTTATAAATCATGGCCTAATATCATGTCTGTATTTAATAATTTATTCCACTGATAGGGCATGTCTGCACAGCGTTGCGTTCTCATCGTGCTTCCTCTATGATGGCTATTCCTAAAAAAAAAAGCTTAGAACAAGACACACATTTTCTATCAGGTTGAAACCAGGGACTAATTATTTGTAGCATCACACTAGGTCTCACTGAACCCACCTCTGCCAGCTTCACACCACAGGAAGACATACAGGTTTCCACTAGAAGTTTGAGTGGTGGGACTAAAGTCACCAGGGATGCTGGAACATCGGCCTCTCCTCAGCACCAGGGGTCAGGTACTCCAGGCTTTGCTGTTTGTATTCTCATGGTAGTACATGTTCTGAGGATGTGGAGGGCTTGGTGTGCATAGGGGATGGAGGGAAAAGCACATCCCCTTAGTTTCAGGTCCTCCTGTTTCCTTTAGAGGAGTTGTTGTCCTTTGACTCTGGGATTTTGCTTATAATTTAGTAGACACTTCTGGCTTCTTGTTCTCTGTGTATTCATAGCTATGTCAAACCACCTTAGTAGCTGTTGGTAGGATGTCTGCATATTGAATAGTTAGGTCTGTCTTGTAGCTAGATTGTCTAAGCCTGCAGATCTTTTCCCAATAAAGAATCAGCAAATACCCATGATGTCAGGTCATGTTTCTGACCTGCTGCAGGCAATGGATTTTAAATGGCAATGTGCCAGCTTGCTCCTGGAGTTGCTGGTGATTTAGCAGAAGAGTAAAGCAAAGTAAATGACTCCTCTTTTTTCCAACAGTTTAGTGCTATCTCAGAAGCAAAAGGCCTGGGTAAAGAGGAGAGATGTCCAAATGAAAATCTGAGATTCATCAAGCAGCATGGGAAAAGCAGGCTTGTTGTTTTTGCAGCTTTCTGTACACCCTGGGAGCAGCTGGGACTGTGCTACAAAGAACACTGCTCTGCAAAAGCAGTTTGCTGGACAGTTTGCTCTTTGGAACAGCCCCTGCATCTTTCCTGCTCCCCATCCCACTGCCTCCTGGTGCGGAGGAGCCTCCTGGCTCAGCTCCCTGCTCGCTTTGAGCATGCTGCCTCTGCTGATGATACTACAAGGGGCTGAAACCTCAGTTTTCTGGGTCGTGAGGTGAGACCAGACTCTGACTGGCACCTCTGAGGTGCATTTCGAGGATGAAACTTCTCAGGTTCCTGAGCTGAAGACTGGAGGGTCTGAGCTTAGGCTGCAAGAGCCAGCCTTAGAGGGACAGCTCAGAGCTGGGCTTCCAATTTTGTGTGTTGGTGAAGTTAGAGCTCAGAGATTACTGTTTTGACTTTGTGCACAGCCTGTGGCTTAATGCAAAGGGTAAAATTGCTTGTTTGTCTAGGAAGCAGAAGCTTATATACTGCAGCGTGCCCGCTCAGGAGGGGCTTTTGACCTCAGCTGTCCTTTCAACTTCACAAAACAATATGAAGCTATTTAGGACAAAAATAGGAGGCTTCAAGTTGTTAACAGACCCTGGTGCTGTTACTGCCCACGGATGTGTTGCCATTGATTTGAATGGGTCAGAGATGCGCTGTTACATTTTAAGCATGGGTGATTCTCCTTACCTTGAACTACAGTAGAGAAAACAATGTTTTATGAAGCATGGCCTTATCCTACTTATTTCCAACAACATTTCTTATTCATAGACACTTGGCTTTGTATTCATATGTTAAGTTTATTTCTCTTAGTCAGAGCTAGAATGTCACTCTCTGTCAGTCATGTGCCTGAGGAAAAAACCCACAAATTACCAGCATGGCAAGGAAACGGTACCTCTAGAGCAAAATGTTGTGATCCTGCTTTTCTTTCCTCACTGAGGCCTGTAATGCTATATGGTGATTCGGTTCACTGCAATTTTCTGTATAGTACATGTGACAAACATCACCCATTTTGTCCCTGTCTGCCTGGTGATGTGGCAGATTGCATGTGAAATGCAAAAACTCCTATCTGGTTTGACAAGGTGATTCACTTCAAGGAAAATTAGCTACAAACGAGTTCTTGGAATTCTTGACTCTGAAAATGACAGGCAGGATGGGCAGTGTTTGTAATGGAAGTCCTTGTGCCAGGTTCTCATTAAATCTGAGCCCATGAATATCAATGTTCATTGCTGCATGTTAACCCATTAGCGCTTGGTGTTTGACAGATGCCTTTTCCTCAGGGCTGGCGCAGGTTATGTGAGCAATAAGGGAGCAGAGAGACAACTGCTCTTCAGCAGAAGCAATGAGAGAAGATAATGCTGCATAAACTCCAGTCTTCCCTGCGATCTGAACTCTGCAAATCCCCTTTTCTCCCTTGTAACACTGTAGTTACCTCTGGAGAAATAAAAAACCTGCAGAGGTCTGTGGGACAGCAGCAGCTCTTTGCTTCGATGGCTTTCACTGAAGCACCCATACCTCTCTCTCACCTAGACTACACTCTTCCTCATGCTTTTGCCACTGTGGATTCTTAGGCCTTTTAGTGTTCCTTTCCCCAGGTTTGAGGGGAACATCATCACCAAGGGCTCCCACACTGCCTCTGTCACCTCCAGCCAGTAGCACCAGTGGTACTATTCCATGTAAAGGCTAAGTGAGGCCATTGCTGGCACTGACACCAGAGGTGTGATGATTTAAGGCTTGGTCACACGTTGAGGTGATTGCTGCTGATCAAGGTGGTTGTGGGTCAGCAGGTCCTCCTGTCTCTTCCCATGCATTCTTAGCAGGCAGTAAAGGCCAGGTTAGTGCACCCACAAGTACAAACAGTGGCTTACTTGTTAAGCTGTCATGACTTGACCATGTATTTGGGCCCTGAAGCTCTTTAATAACATTTCTAGACTTGGGCACTTGGACTGTGGGATTTCCCAAAGAGCTTTGGTGACTGGGGAATGGGAAACACAACCGTGGCTCAACAGATGGGTGAGGAGGGTGGGAAGGGGTGCGGGCACCTTCTGTGCAAACTGTGGGACGCATCTCACTGACGTTCTCTTCTTACAGTCACCTTCTCCCTTTTCTACAAATCAAAGAGAGCTCCTGATTACTATGATGCAGGGAAGCTTCTTGAAAGCCAGGTCCATAGCTTTCTATTCTCATGTATTTCAGACGATGGGAACAGCTGGTACAGGATGCAAACTTATGGGACAAGACAGAGATGAGGAGCCATGTGGCAATATTGTGGCATTTCAGAATCATATTATCCAACACATTTTTAACAGGATGAAATTAAATTCAAAAGGAAGGGGGAAAGTGGTGACATTTTGCAAAAATTTTTAGCCATTTTCATCAGGATTGAGAATTTTTGATGGCAATTCTAAATTTGCAAGCAAGTCTAGATAAGCTATTGATAAATCAAGTTAATAAAAATGCTATTGTTATCCTTTCCAGTTTAGTACCACATTTACTGGAGAAGAATTTGGGGTGACAAACCTTAAACTCAGGTAAGTGTCTAGCTGTGTAGTGGTGTCACCTTGACCCTCTGTCTTTTGACCAAAATTGCAGCCAGCTTCCAATTACCCATTTCACAACCGACCAGCCTTATGACAAGGGTATAAACCAGTCCCCCAGATCTGCTTGACTGCAATCATGTGGAACACCCACACTTTGTTTACTGGGCTCATTCACCCGAAAATATATATCCTGCCTAATGCAAGCCAAGTAGCTGCTGCCACACACAGACCTCATCTTTGGCCTTATAAATTGGTTTGTGATGAAGATGAAACTTGTGCTGCCTCAGCAGCGTGTGAGCAACGCACCACATGGGCTGATGTATCTGGGATGCCATCCCAGCAATTCAAAAAGTACAGAAATAGGTACTTGCAGGGGATGGAAGGTAGGATGGAGTGCTGGTACCCTCAGGGTTCACTCACCTTCGTACTGCCAAAGCCCTGTTTCGGTGATTGCATGTGAGTGTGAAGGAGGTTAGAGGTCACATCCATGTGCAGGGTGAGGGTCACCCACCCAGGCAGCAGTCTAGTCTCTGTATGTAGGCACACACTGGATCTGACATGGCAGTGTCTAAAGAAAGGACATTCTAGCACCAAAGCCCCGCTCAGAAACTATGGGCTTTGCCCCAGGCTCCTGTATTGCATACCTTTCAGCCCAATCCAGCTGTATTTGTATCTGAACTGCAAGCAGCTGAGAGGGGCACCTCACAATTTGCAGGAGTATCCCTGGTACAGACTCAGAGCTTCATGATTTCAGGCATATTTCAACCTTGTACTGTCATCTCTGACTTCCACAGGTACAGCTGCTTTACAAATAACAACACAGAGACCCTCTGCACTGTGTACAGGGAGTGAATCTCACTCCAAAAATGGAAGAGAAGGGTGGGTCCCGTTCTGGAAGAAGTGGGGTTTGCCAGGGTGCGTATCTGTTACATCCCTTCTTGGTGATTCATGTAGACACATGTATGCTGAGTTCAGGATGATTTTTCTGCTGCAAGCTCTGGCTTACTGTGGTCACAAGATATTTTTCTTTTAGGTGATAGCAGAATAGGGTATGGGCTATTTATATGCTTACTGTGCAATTATTGTTCTGCTCTGGTTTTATTTGCAGGGGTAAATATCCACAAAACAGTGTCTCTAAGAGGGCTCATGTATGTGATTTGTTATTTTATGTTTTAACGACTTACTTTTTCTTGTCTCTGCCTAGAGGATAGAGTAGCTGTGTGGTCTAAATGCTGGTACTGTAGATTTTTGTTGAAATTATTAAATATTGACCTCCAATCTGGTAGGTGTAGCTCATGTAAACTGTTGGGCTGGAGAGCCACTGTATCTCAACAGGTATTGA
Source organism: Zapornia atra (assembly GCA_013400835.1). Lineage (NCBI taxonomy): Eukaryota > Metazoa > Chordata > Aves > Gruiformes > Rallidae > Zapornia > Zapornia atra. Next base: position 151,534 of record VZTU01012808.1, on the reverse strand, counting down.
TATGTTCTGTGCAGACAAAGGAATGCTGGATGTGCCCAGCACTGTCTGCAAGCAGTCTGCTTTTCAGTAGCCTTCTGGTGAGCACATTCATTGAACATAATTAAATATCAATCCGCTCTGCTCTCTGCATAAGGCAGCATCAATGCTTGATGAGGTTGTGCTTTATCCTGATGTGCCTCCAGAAGTGCTGTGAAACAAAGGCTCCTCTAGAGTCAGGCCCTAATAACATTTAAAGCAGTAGGATCAATTTTAATGAGCACACTGATTTCCTGATGTTTGCTTTCCTTAATATCTGAGTTGTGCCAGTTGATTTTTTAACCAGATTCTAACTTTTTGTGTCCTCCTACACGAATGGAAAATGAAGGCAAAGCAGATGTCACAAAGGTAAGACCCATGGTTTTGAACTGGGTTTCCATGGTTCATACTGATTTCATTTTTGTATGAAAATACAAAATGATAATACAATGAAACACCCCTCCTTTGCTGTTTTAGTTCCACAAACCTTTAGCTGTCTAAAACAGAAAAGCACATGTGGAGTCAGCAAGTCCTCAAGCACATCCACAGTAATGCTTGCCTTGAGGAAATATATTTGAGCATCCAAGGCTTCCCTCATTCATACCCCATGCCTTGGGAGGCTCAAAGTGCTTCCATGGCAAGCTGGGAGTTTTTCATTCACTACAGGACCTGGCTGCGAGCAGTAGCCTTCCCTGTGGCCAGAACAGTAGGTGGGCAGTCTGCCAGGATGAATCCTGCACCTCTTCTGCAGGAAATCTGAATGATCAGCTCATTTCAGCTATTGTGGGGGAAACAGGAGGGAGCACCAGGTTTTGTGTGATGGGCACCCAGACATTGGCCTGTCACAGCATGCAGCAGTGCCATGCCAAGAAAGGTGCACAGAATACAGGGCCAGTCCAGGCCAGGAAAATGGACTATTGTGTTGTGCATTCTGTGCAATCCACTCACTGCTTGCTGCTGTTCAATACCTCTAGATCACAGAATGGTAGGGGATGGAAGTGACCACCAGAGATCAAGTCTAACACCCCTGCCAAAGCAAGTTCCCTAGGACAGGTCATACAGGTCGGCCTGCAGACAGGGCTTGAATATCTCCAGAGAAGGAGAGTCCACAACCCCCCTGGGCAGCCTGTCCCAGTGCTCTTTCACCCTCACTGTGAAGATGTTGTTCTGCATTTCAAATTGCTGTGGCTCTGTGAAATGAGCGCTGAGTCAGAGCTGCCTTGCAAGTAAGTTTTCAAAATTGGGCTCCTGGAATGGGAAATAGGAGGAACATCAATTTTTTACTATTTATTCTTGCAACTATGTACATTGTTTTAATTTTTCAGTGCAAGTAATATTGAACTTGAGCAAGGTTTTTGGAAGAAACACAATATGTCAGAATGTAAATTACTGGAAGAACTTCCAAATAATATTGTAGACCTCCACAGTATCACCATAACAGAAGGTAAGGTAACAGATACTTCAGTGATCCAGTGAAACAAAGTAAAAACTGCTCAGATAATGCTTGTGTTGGGCATCTAAAGAACCAAAGCGATACGGTTACTTTATGTATTCCTACTCACCTGGTCATCTTAAAGTGTTTTTATTGTAGATGGGTTTTGCAGGTGCTTCAGAATTCTCTAGTGATCACTTTAAAGACTTGTCTCAAATCCTATGCTTAGATTGAGAACAAAGTAAATAACCAATACATAATGTGACAGCCTTTCCCTGCCTGTTCCCTCACATCCAAATAGTTCATGTTCCATCCATCTCATACAAAGAAGCACAAATCAGTGACTGGAACTGAAAAGGTTGTGCTGTTGTTCACGTAAGCTGTAAGGTCACCATTACCCATGTGATTATGAGGACAGGCTGAGTGAGCTGGGACTGTTTAGTCTGGAGAAAAGAAGACTCAGGGGGGACCTAATTAGTGTTTATAAATATCTTAGACATGGGATGCAGGGGGAATTGGCCAGCCCCTTTTCAGTGGTCTGTGGGGACAGGACAAGGGGCAATGGCTGCAAATTGGAGCACAGGAAGTTCTCCACCAACATGGGGAAGAACTTTTACACAGTGAGGGTGACAGAGCAGTGGAATAGGCTGCCCAGGGAAGTGGTAGAGGCTCCTTCTCTGGAAATATTCAAGACTAGTCTGGACACCTATCTGTGCAATATGAGATAGGGAGCCTGCTTTGGCAGGGGGGTTGGCCCCCATGATCTCTCGAGGTCCCTTCCAACCCCTACGATTCTGTGATTATATCTTTGTTTTAAGCCATGCCAAACAGAGCAACTTGTGTGAATGGTAAACAAAAACAACACCAAAGCTTACCCACCTACTCAGCAGTGGCATCGAAAGATATGCACTGAAAGATATCTGCAGTTGGATACAGTCTGTCTGACTCCCAGGGTGTAAAACTCTGCTTCTATAAAAAAATTATAGAAGGATGATGAATGGCAAACAGGACTTTTCCAACCATTCCATTCAGTTTGCTTTTGCTGCTGTACCAGCTAAGCAGCATTTGGGGAGAGGGGTGAATCTTGTCTAATTTTGAACATGGTCAAAATTAAAACTGAATATTATTTATAGGTAATCCTTATTCTACAAAAACAGGTGATAATATGAAAAGCACACTGTTTTCTTCCTTTAAAATAATACCTTAGATATCCAGGTTTTGCTTTGAAGTTTCATAGTCATGCTGAGGGCTTACTGACTCGCTCTTCGGTGACAGTTCTGTAATAGAGCAGAAGCATTATGGCTACATGGAAACAAGCAGACTAACTCCTTGCTTTAATCTAGAGATGTGGCTGCATAGCAAGGCATGTAGCTGTGCCACATAACTCATCTGTACTTTCTTTTTTTCCCAGAGAGCTCACAGGATGTCATACAGCATATTTTATACCTCTTGCCAGATGCGACGCTGCAGATGGAAGAGTTGGAAATCATTGCAAGTAAAATTGTAAGGCTTACAGATATGACTGTGACACTTGCTGAGACTATACTGTCCATACTTAACTATGTTTTGCTGTGAGAAATAGAGGATCAGAACATTAGAAAAATGACCAATAGGTAAGTCAGATAACTTGCCCAGAAGTAGCTTCCTAAGCTGAAATGGCACTGTGGAGTAACTCATTCTGTCTACTGAAATATCACCACAGGCATTAGCAATTTCTCTACATGGATCTTAAACAGGTCTGTAGTTCTTAGCAGCAGAAACTGGTTATTGTGCTGTCCGAGGTGCTTTTATCAGAACCAGTTCTGCAGAAGTCAGCATCAGGGAGTTGTTCTCTGTGGGCACCTCAGCCTGGAGGCAGATCAGGGGGAATGCCTGGCTGCTGGCTCAGCTCAGTGGTGATCTTTACAGCTCAGCAGGTGTGTTGGCTTGTCAGCCTGGAGACATGTCCCCGTTCCACCAGCACACCAGACCCAAGTGCTCTACCTGTGCTGATCAAGACTTTTCAAACACAGCTATTCAAAGTTCGACTTTAAAATCGCCATGTAGGATCCTACCTCTTCTATGTGATTTCCAGGTGTGCTAAAACTGAGGTTACCAGGTAACTTTAAATAAACATCTCTCCCAGAGATCTTAAAAACTACATGTTGTTGAGATGTCTGCCTTTGATTGCTGAGCAGAGCACCATTCACAAAACTACTGCCAGCCTTGACAAAAGCAAATGCAAGCTAACACAGAATTTACCCACTCCTGATTTGGGCAAGACCCAACTTACCATCTTCTCTCTGCACAGCCTGAGACCCCAAATAGGGAAGATTATTCTACTTTACACTGACCAGTCCAATGCTAACCAACAGTGTAGGAGATGCTCTGTTCACCATATTAAAAGCTCTTTCAGCATCTCTCATTTTAAAGACTGTGCTTAAGTCTTTAAATTTTCTATTTCACTTAATGCAAACAGAAGTTTGATAAGAAATATGAAAATAAGAAATATTAAAAGCAAGAAAAATGAACTTTCCAGTTGTTTGCAGTGGACAATTGTGCATTGCCTTTTCAAACTCAAGGAGTCTGCAAGGAAGAGTAGCCAAAAATAACTTAGCAAATCTGCTGGAGAGAAAGCATGGAGTAGCATTGTGACCCTTTGGGCTGTATGCTCTCTCTTCAAAGTCTACTGCACTGCAGTGCATGGAGTGGGGGCTGTGATAGCTGCCAGCACTCACCACCTCTGCCTTCTCAAACAGTCTGTGGGGGAGTTTAAGTGAATTATCCATTACTTCAAATCCTCCTGCTGTGAAATGTAAAGTTTTGAGGATGAGGATGATACTCTAATATGCCTTGACTTCCCAATCCTTAATGGAGTTGGTATGTACACAGTGTAATTACAATGTCTTTACAATTTCTGTGGACAGGAGGATCTTGGGTGTTTTAACCTTTACATAAATCAGGCCTCGAAAGAGGACGAGCACTGTGGTGGCACCTGACAGGTGCTAGCATGATATCCTCACAAGGAGCTGTTATGTTCCATCTTGCAGACCTCAGTACAGGTATTTTGGGGAAATTGAAGTCCAGCCTTTGCAGCTGAAAGGATGTCATGGGAGTCTGTCTGTCTGTGACTGACGATGCATGAAGATGACACCAGCCCAAAGCAGGACAGGAAGGTTTTCTGTTAGTCTGTCAGGGCCAGCTGTCTTGCACGTTTTCAGTGGGGTATTATCCCTTCTTGCACACTGCTGAACATCATTAAGGGAAGCCAAACAAGATGTGAACTGTCTCTGACTCATAATCACAATCTGACCCATGATCATTAAACAACCCTCATGTACAGCTTCCTCACATTTTGTCATTCCTTTGGATGTGAGCCTCTTCTCCCTACCTGGGAAAAAACCCCCACTGATCTCTGGGCCAAGAAAGCCTATGGAATCTCATCCTCTGAGATATGCAGAGCTTTACCAGACAAGACACTGAGCAAGCTGACATACCTTTAAATATGCCCTGCCTGGGGGAGGTGGGGAGTTGGATGACAGATCTCCAGATGTGCCTTGCAGATGAAATTATTCTGGTTCTGATATTTTACCTGAGGCTACAAATAGATGATTCCAATTAGTCAAATTAGCAGGTTTTACAAGTTACTGCCATCCAGATGAAATGCAGTATTTGGGTGTGAATTTTGATGTGGGTCTTCCCAGAACCACCTCATGTTGAACTTGCAGGAGGGTACCTTCCATCTGCCAGACTTCCAGCTTACTGAAACATGCTAACCCAATTGCATGCCACCACCTCACCCTGTGCCAAACAAAATGCTATCCGCTCCAAAATAGACCCATTCTGCTCTAGTGATGGTCCTTGTGGTCATAAATCAGAGCAGAGGGTTTTGCTGATTTTTCTCTTGGCTGCATATTGTGAAGCCAGGAGAACGTTTGAAAGGATGTGCCTATTTTCCTTCACTGTTGTTCTTGGCAAAATATCCTGAAGACAACTGAGGAGATTTGCAATAAAGTGACTTACACAGAAAGAAATACATCAGTCATAACCACTTCCTTGGCTTTGTTGGTGATGTGTCCAGATCCAAGTGTATTTGGAGGACTGGCCTTTGGCATTACCTCCTATGACAGAAGGGTGGATCTCCAGGGCAGAGCAAATTACCACCTTGGGGGCCATTGATTAAGCCAGAGAAGCCTGCTGCTATTTTGTACTGTAACATATTTGACCTGTGGAAGGCAGCTCTGAGTATGTCATCTCCCTCCTGCAGATCAATGCTGAAGAAAACCCTTTCAAAGAGGCCTTGGCCTCAGTGTTTCTGCTGAAATCACTGAAGAAATTCCCAGGGATTGAGCACTCCGACCCAGACAAGCCATTCAAAGATCCAGTTTAAGTTTTGTTGGTGCTACTTCACTCTTTGTGGTAACTCTGACTCCTAACAAATGCTATGGCAGCAGGAATGGCCTCAGCTGCTCTTAGTGCCTACACAAGAAAAACCCCACTAGCATCATCTGCTCAGGGCACATTTAGCATCAGAGTGATGGAGCACTAAGGGATGTGCAGGGACAGCGTACCCAGGCAGCAAAACCTTTGCTGGAGCAGTGATGCTTTGAGAGGTGGCTGTAGACCTTGGATTTCTTGTTCCTTTTCTGTAGATATTATTCCAGTCCTGCTCTTCTGTAGGGAAGGAGCAGACCCTAATCTTCCTCTGGCAGTAAGCTCTTGCTTAAGGAACAAGCATAGTGCATATCACATACCATGAAAGTAATGCCAGGATTGATGTACTAAAGTACCAGCAGTGTTGATAGGCAGCATTTGGGGGTCCTGTAGTATTTGTTGTGTTTTCTTAACTTGGGGGGGTGGGGGGGTGGGTGAGTGTAATTAAAAAGTGAGACATTGTGCTGAGCAACACTTTTCACACAGAAGAAGCATTTGCAATTCTGTCTACTGTCTAATGAGCTTAATGATGTACAACTGGGTGTTTTGATATACTGGAATAATTATACAGCTTTCTCAATCCAGCTGATGCATCTCAAACTCCGTTCTGCTTCAGCTGATGTGGAGTCTGTCCCTGAATTTGCAATAACTACATTTTCTAATGAAGTAGCGAGTAGCTAAATTACATCAGGCATGGTGTTGAGCTGATCACCATTTCCAAGAAATACAATTAAAAACAAAAATGGAAGCAGGGAAGAGCTTGGATTGATTTATTTTCTTCCCTGACTGTATTTTTCCACTGCAGGATGATGGTTTAATGAAGGAGAGGTTGAATACTTACGTTGCGAGTGCCAGCATTGGAAACGCATCGATTCAGAACCTTAATGAGCCTGTGACTATTACTCTTCAGCACGCAGACCAAAATATGGTAGGATGTCTTCATTTCATCAGGGGCATGTTGTAGTAGAGCCTATTTGACTTAGCCTTTCAATAAACTGGCAACAGGACAAATAAGCTTAAAATATTTTACTGCATGACCTTTCCATGATGTAGCAACCAAAACACTGGCAGACCACACAGATGTCAGTGTTTAATTCCCACAGGTTAGTAAAGCTTGTGTCTTTGCTTTAAATCCATGCTTAGCACCAAGGGGTGTTTAATTGTTTCCTTGTTTTGGTTTGGATAGGTGGGGTTTTTTTAAGAAATAGGGTGGTTTTTTGCTAAAAAATGGCAGGTTTTGAATTTGACTGAAAGTATTTATGGCTGCTCTGAATTCAGCCACCAAATTGTTTCAGTCACCAGAAGAGGTAAATTAAAAAAAAAAAAAATCAAAGCATTGCATGGAGGTTTTCAAAGTTAATTTGCTTTTGTTTGTTTCAAAATGATGTTTCAAAGCTAAAATCTATCTTAATTTTTTTTTTCTTTTTAATGGGCATGGATCAAACTTGTTGTTAGCGTTTTTGTGTGGCCAATGTTTGTGGTCCAGCCTCCACAGGAACACATTACAAACCTAGGGCAGAACAAAAAGTATTCAACAAGATGAATTTGATTAAATTTCAAGTTAATGAGAGCTGGAAAATGCTGCTTGTATGGCAATATGATCTCTTCATTCAATTCTAGCAAATAATATATACCCAGGAATTTAATTTAGATATCCTTTCTCTTCCATCATTCTTACTCCACCAGACCATCTGGCACCTCACAGATTTTTTTTTCATCAACCTTTTAAAAATATCCTAATTAAACGTTTAATGACATATCATCTTAACCTACATCTCTGGCTCTTTGCCTAATTATATTTGACAGTCTACAGATCACACGTCTTAACAGCTTATCTGTTAGGGTGGCTCCCTGTAAACTCTGTGCTTTATTAAACTTTATCAATAATAAAAGGAAATGAAGCTGTGCCTTGGGAAAGTTTGCTGTAGCATTATGAGTAATAAACTAGAATGTCCCCAAGAGAAAACATTGTGTTGAATGCCCATTTGAATCTGTTCAGCTGTTTGCAATATGCAGGCAAGCTTTGTTTTCTCTTTGGTGTCTTCCTGCCTGGTTTCAGGGAGAGTGGAAACAAAAGGTTTCTTGTGTTGAGAATTTGGGGGGGTGAGGGGTGGAGCTGTGTGTTATTGTATAAAATCTCAGGTCTTAGTCATAGAATCATAGAATGGTTGGGGTTGGAAGGGACCTCAAAGATCATCAAGTCCCAACCCCCTGCCATGGGCTGGGACACCTCTCGCTAGACCAGGCTGCGCAAGGCCCCATCCAACCTGGCTTTGATCAACATGAATCTGGACAACCAGTGGACAGGTTGTCTCTGGACAACCTCTGCCAGGGCCTCACCACCCTCATAGTGAAGAATTTTTTTCCTAATATGCAATCTAAATCTACCCACTTCCAATTTAAAACCATCCTCCCTTGTCTTATCACTATATGCCCTACTAAAAGGTCCCTCCCCAGCTTCCTTGTAGGCCTCATCAGGCACTGGAAGGTTGGTGTAAGATTTCCCCAGAGCCTTCTCTTCTCCAGCCTGAACAACCCCAACTCTCTCAGCCTGTCTTCATAGGAGAAGTAGTCATAACTTGCGAATTTCACCAGTGATTCGGTTTGACATCTCAGATGTCACATGCAGCCAGTGAGCTTAGACATAGGAATCGGTCTAAGCTGTCAGACTTTTTGCTGTCCTTAAAGACAAGAAACAGAAAGACTGGGAAAACTGGGAAAATGCTGACTCCCAGGATTTACCTTGGTAAAGAGGAAGATGAAATCTGGGACCCTTTACTGGTTTTCAGTGCTGTGACTAGATGGCTGATATCCCGGCGCATTCCCTGTGCCCACATGCCCAACTGCCCCTGACCTACTGCCATCCCCAGTCACCCACGGACCCTCTGCAGTGCCACTGAACAAACAATCTCAGGGATCAGTGGGCCTTCTGGTTGAGTGGTACAGAGGAAATCAAATCAAACTGCCTTCCTTACAAACCCCCATTACAGGCAAGAGGCACTGCCTGCTCTTGCAGACGGTGCACAGACGTACCAAATGAATGTCAAAGCCTCTCTTTTCCTCTGCTTGCAGGGTAGTGCAGCAGTGCACTGCGTCTTTTGGGACTTTCAGAAGAACATGGAGTGTTGTTTACAGATCTGCCACATTTGCTTTGCCACCAGCCTTGCACAGCCTTTGCCTCACTGACATTGCAGCTTGAGACTTTCGAGGCTGTCCTCTTGAGTCTGTGTTGCTGGTTTCTGCTGCTGTTGATACCTCACTGATACTACTAGGAGATAACATGTCCAGCACTGTAGGAGGGTGCATTTGCAAGACTTGGTCTAGGAAAAAAAGCAGAAATGTGATGAGATGTCAGATGTCTTCTCACAGTTACTCCAGGGAAGTCACTGAGGGCTTTCCTGTGGTCAGGTCTTGAATATGGCTCAGATAATCAACAGACAGAGAAGTCTGTATTGAGTTAATTCAGGACATGTGGGAGACGTTTTTCTCAGCAACTAATGGTGTTAGTGTGTATATATATATATAAAATACTGTGTGTGTATATATATCTATATAAAATAATCACGAGTTTAACTTCTGAGTATATCACACACCACACAGAAATAGGGTCATAAATTTAGTCTTACCAGGGAAGTTCTGCCTTATTGGATGCTACACTCTGCCTAAACAAATTCTCTGCCCTGTAAATATTTCTTGCCTTTTGTGTTTCCACACCCTGCGGCATAATCTAGTCCAGTGCACTTTTCCTTACCTTCTTGCTTTCTCTGTGTGCAGGCATGTAAATGACTTTAAATATTTCTTCATTCCACTGAAGGCTTTCATCCAAGTTTCGAGGTTCTCAGGCAACTATATAAGATATGTTCCTGTGTGAAATCTCACTCGTGTGCTGCTAAATGACCCTGCAATCTGTACTAACTTGAGCTCATATTCACACATTCTGCGTGCTGCAGAGCTATAAATGACTGAGCATGACTAACTCTGCTTAAAAATCCCTTTTTCTCTATTACACAGATGGACTGGGTGGTTGGAATACATCGGGGTGTGAAATAGAATATACAGATATGAATTACACAATCTGTTTTTGTAACCATCTTACCCATTTTGGAGTCCTACTGGTAAGTACTCCATGAATCATCTCCAAAAATGTCCGTGGCACTAAACAAAGTCATCGCTGGTTTTGGAGAGAGATAGGAGATTCATATCTATACAAGCTGTTAGATATCTGCAATTTTTGCCAAAATCAGTAATAACAAGCAAAACAGTTACAATATTTTTTATGGTATGAAGTCCTCTAAATGTCACTTGCTTCGAGGCAAATTCATTTTACAGATGTAGTTTGTACTTCTTTGCAATGTAACTTAACATTAATACGTACTTGCTGCATTGGAAATTCTGTGTTAAAGTTATTACCTGCCAGTGGCAACTAATGACATTACATCTCTCTGAAAGTTTTATCTACACTCCATCAGAAAGGGGAGTTTAGTATAAACGTGGGAGATGTGGTTAACTATTTTTTCCTTATTTATAAGGCAGCCAGTATTTTAAAACAGAGAAAACAGCCTCTAAAAGTCCAATGTCAAAAAATGCAATGGCTGACTGAGAAAATGGGCTACAACAAATGCAAAGCGATGGGCAAGCTCCAAGCCGATGAAAATTGTCTAACCCCAGTTGGATCCAACCTCTTTGATGGGGTATCATCCCTTTTTTTTGCCCAGCCTCCCGTAGAGGTGAGCATCACCCTGCTTAGAGAGGCAAAAGCCCTCCCTGGTACCAAAGGTGTGAATTCTGAGGGAAGGATCCTACACGTTACAGATTTCAGACAACTTGGAAATGTTTCCATTCAAGCACGGAGAAGCCAGCCTGGTTTTAAGATCTCATCTCTCCTGCACCACCACTTCAGTAATCAGTACGGTTACAGGTATTTAACAGCACCATCAATTCGTGCAGCAGCGATGTAGGTTCCCAGACTGAGGTTCAAAGTTTCACTAAATAGAAGAGGAGCTGTGGCAGGGGACAATAAAATCCTCGATGTTACTTAGCAGCAGCTGTGGAGAAGCAGGACCCAATCTCACAGCTGACTTTTGCTGAGGGATGCTTTCTGGCCATGGAGAATCCTCCCACGCTCCAAGGCATTTAGCAGGTTGGTGTGGTTTCCAGCAGGGCTGCTGCCATTGAAGCAAAGTAGAGCTTCTCCTACAAAGCGAGCTCCCACTGGAATGACTTTGGCAAGATCCTGGAATCCTTGTTGAATTTGTGGTTTCTGAAGTGCAGCTTTTCGAGCTTCGCTCCTTGTTAGTGGACACTTCAAATACTGTGTGTTTTTACTAGTTTGGATAGTTTGTAGGACTATACAGTTAGAAACATGTAAAATATTCATGGGAACTCTCCAAGGGTAGCAGTAAGCAGAGCAGATAGCAATTTCTTTATCAATGTGAAAATAGGGAAAGCCATTTTCAGTATCTGTTACAGCAAACAACTGTGATTCTTTATCTTGTACCATAGGACATGTCCCAGACAGAGACAGGTATCACACATGATCATATATTAACTGTGATAAGCTATGCAAGGTGTGGCGCTTCTTCCCTTCTTTTTGGGGTATAACACTGGTGACATATCTAGCCCTTGAGTACATCTGTTTTTTTTTCTTATATGGCATTTAATATTTTAGCAATAATGACTTTGCAGCAGCTATGAGCATGTTTGGTGCTATGTGATGCTGTGACAGATGGGAGGGAAAGCTGAGAGCTGACAGTGTAAACATTGTTTTATTTTGACCTGTGACCGTGGTGAAATAAGAGGGATTCAAATACTTGTGCTCCAGTACAAGCACCAGTCTGAACTGGTCTCTATATTCTATAGAATATAGAGAGAAATTTCTATAATTTCATAAATTCCCCATGGACATGGGTAAGAAATGTCAAAAATCTGGAATATTCTTTCTGTAGAGTACATGTTGGATGCTATTGGCAATCTGGGCTCTTCCCTGTAGATAGACTGCACACTGGAAGACATCAACAGTAAAATCAAGAAATGTTTCTCTTGCTTTTGGTCATTCTTGTGTTTTGTCCTTTTGGATAGGTTTCAATTTGATACCTTATGTGCCAGGAGCTGCTGACACAGTGGGGGCCTGGACTGTGTGTGCTTTCGTGGCACAGGAATACCGCAATAACAATAGTATGTCATGCAGGAGTAAAAAGATGTTGTTACATCTGTGTCTCCTCCACCAAGTGTGAACATCCTAAGGGGTCTCTGTGTATACAGGAGCTCTTTTTTCACCCTGGGAGCTCTGCTTCAAAAACACACTAGTGATTAGTTATCCTGATAACTGGCACTCGGCTGCAGCAGACTTTGGCACCAAGTTTGAGCAGCCTGGTCTAGTGGAGGGTGTCCCTGCTCATGGCAGGGGGTTGGAGCTTGATGATCTTTGAGGTCCCTTCCAACTATGATTCTCTGATGTGATAGATACCACAACTTGTACCACAAGAAGCCAATTTATAATATGGTAAATAAATATTTGTGCTACGTTAACATTAGTGAACGCACCCAGCACGACTCACACAATGATAACCTCATGGGCCTTCCCCTTCTTTTTAGAAAGCTGTGGAGAGACAACCCTTCAAAAAATCCTGCTCAATCTTTGTACAGCACTGTTGAATGCTGAACATGGTCTTCCTCACCGATTCCTGGCTGTCCTTGTTCAACCAGCCAGGTCTCGGCATCACCGTGGCTGTGCTCCTTCTCTGTTTCCTTCTTGCAGCTTTCATGTGGATGTGCCTGGAGTCTGTTCGCTTTTACTTGGCTCTTGTCAAAGTTTTCAATGTTTATGTCCCAAAGGACATCCTAAAATGCCATACTGCTGGCTGGGGTAAGTGAGTGGGTTTCTTCTCCACTTCCGTGCTTGTTAACTTCTCTCAAGGTAAGGGCAGATTTGCAGAAGTTTGGACACTGAACTAGTAGAACTCATGCATCCTAAGGATGGACTTCTTTCCCCCAGGCAGGTTCAGCTTAAATTTCTTCTGCCAGGTGGACATAAGCAGTGAGTGCCTGTTCCTCGCTGCACAGACTGCAAGGAAAGGTGGAAGTGGGTGTACCTCACATCAGTGGCTGTGCCTGAGGAAGTATGAGCTGCCCACCACCTCTCCCCTGCGCTGGTGATGCTCAGAGGTGATCTTGTTCTCTTTCTCCAGGCCTTGTGTCCTTCCCTGCCATTCTGTGTGGGACTCTCCTGCGGGAGTTGATTTGGCTTTCATTCATCACTCTCCTGAGGACCCCACTGATTCACCTTTCCTCCAAGAGCTGAGACTCCTTTGGGGGAAACGTAACAGAATGGACCCAAAATGCTGACTCAGCTGCTAGCAAAGGTGTTATCAGACACACCGACCCAGAGCAGAATTTGGTCTGAGTTTTTCAGGTCACCATTAAATGCTGTTTTAAAGGGGGTTTGTTTAGGCCTTTGAATAGTGTCATCACCTCTGTCCTTAGCTCTGATGTCACATGTAATTGTTCTCGGGGGCACCATCCGTGATGGTGGTGTTGGCAGCTGTTCTCAACAGAAACTCCAGAACTGAAAGAAAAATGGGAAATGGGTGGAAGGGAAGACTGATAAAACACTGGGAAACGTCTGCCTCTATCAGCTCTTAACACAAAGTGCTGTGGTCTGCTCATCTTTTGACACTCTGCTTTTTGTGATAATCAGTTGGTTTTATTTTACCAGATTGGATCCCTTCTGGAGATGTTTGAACACTCACAAACATTTTGCAAACACAGATATTTTTATGCCTACTCATTTGTAATTTACATAAATAAGGAGATTAAACCTGCTATGCCACACACTTAATTACACTCGTTTCTGAAGGAGCTTTAGGGGTAGAGTTTGATCCTGAGATGTACACGTCAGCTGTAATTACTCATCAGACATTATCTGGCATCTTTGCATATTCTCCACTTTTTAATCCAAATACATCTTTTTTTTTTTCTCCTCCTGCCTTCCCTAACAGGAATACCAGCTATTGTAATTACTGTTGTGCTCATTATAAATAAAGACTTCTCTGGCAATGGATCATGTCCTGAGAGCAATTCATGCAGCAATTTGTGAGTATAATACTTTAGGCTTTCTGATGGTCACTGGAGTAGTTTAAAGATCCAAGAAATAACCAGAAGGCAACAGCTGCTCTCTTGCTTTTGCCTTTCTCCCCCCATCTTAACACTCTCCATTTAGTGGTTCCCTTTTTGGATGTACGGCTACTACAAGGAGTAACTCTCTCAGTGGAAAGGCTTCTGCTGGTCAACTCCATTTTTACTTTCTGGAAGATCTTTCTGTACATGGCATTAACACAGTCCCATGGGATGTGTATCTGTTCCTGTGTGTTCTAGATTTCTGGTAAAGCCTGAAGGCAGAACAATTGCTCTAGCATTTTGCACATTTGCTTCTGGGGTGTTTTTTTTTAATGTCAGTTCACATCACTGTCTCTCCATCATTTCAAATTCCTTTATTTAAATTAACTCAACCTCTTCTCTTTCCCAGTGGGAAATCACTGTGTTCTGTCATCCTTTTTATAAAAGGTTTCACAGAAAAGAATACTTTCATATTTTTTTTTCCACCTGCTTGCTGTTTAGCACAATCTGATCACTTGCTGGTGGGGTTGGACCCGATGATCTCTTGAGGTCCCTTCCAACCCCTAAGATTCTGTGATTCTGTGATTACCTGGAATACTTGAATTCTACCCCAGGAAGGGGGCAGCACACACACCTGGGACACCTCAGAGGGAAAAGTGTTGTCCATCTTTAGCAAAAAGGCAGTAAAACTCACTAACTTATGTCTGAGGAAAGGCTAACCAATGCTCATCTCTGTGCTAGACTATTCTTTAAACTCCTAATTAAGTCGTATTTAACTCAGTTTTCCTAAGGCAGTGTGGTTTTGTGTGTGTGTGTTATTAAATTGTGAACTGATGGTCAGATTTACCTGAATCTGGCAGAAGTATAGAGTCTTAAGGCTATTGAGTTTCTATAAAACCCACAAAAAAAGGCAAGAGGAGAGTATCTATGAATGTCCTCACTGGGGGTAAGTAACAGGCGTTAGGGGATGCCCCCTACAAGGTATCAGAGAACCATATGTGACACTTGTTTTGGAAACTGGGCTTCATTAGTTCCATTGCCCACGAAACTCCTTACTGAATACAAACCTCCCCTTCTTGCAGCTGCTGGATTTGGGAGGGCACAGTGTTTTACACCTCTGTTATGGCCTATGTCTTCTTAGTGTTTCTGATGAATACAGCCATGTTCATCACTGTCCTCTTTCAAATCCACTCCCTGAAGTGAAGGACACAAAAGAGATCCAGATTCTGGAAACAAAGCTTTCTCCAAGACCTCAAAAGTGCTTTCAGCTTGATGTTCCTTTTGGGCTTAACATGGGGCTTTGTATTTTTTGCCTGGGGAGCGGTGAGGATATTTTTCTTGCATGTCTTCAGCATTTGTCACACCTTGCAAGGTAATTTCTGAATAAAGTACTGCTATAAATACAACAGTTTAGGGCCATGGAATTGAAATATATGTGTAGCATGGTGTAATTCAAGCACGGGGGAAGAAGAGTGCTCGTACAGCTTCTGTGTGACAGTGTTCAGCTGTGTTAGTAGGAAAGCTCTGTTGCAGTGGGATGGTAGCACAGCTTAGGCAGCACTGCTCTAAAGACATGAATTCGTGCCTTTGTAACACGGGTCCCAATAAATGCATCTTTCCAGGAGCTGGCACAATCCTTTTCATCCGGGCAGAAAAATGGTTGATAGAATCTAGAGTGAGATTATTTTGATACCAAATCTGCAGAAAGCTCTAGTCATCACCCTTTCATGTACACAAATGATTCAGTGCAGTTCTGGGCCAACATGATGCTGGCCTAAGGACCACCTCTCTGCCCACACATAGCATAAGAGTAACTGAGTGGCAGGCAAAAAGCTTAGGAAAGGGACAAACCTGAGAGGTTTGGAGAAAAACTGAAACCCTAAGAATTTCTTTTCTTACTTCTTCAGGGCTCTTTATCTTTGTGTTTCACTGCCTAATGAAGGAAGAAGTATCCAAGCAGCGCTGAGCACACTTCTGTTGGGGAAGATTTGGTCTGAGTAATTATTCTGGTAAGCACGGAGGGGTTTTGTTTAGCTTGACTCACAAGTTGTCACCTGCTAGTGGTGTCACATTTGTTCTACATTAAGCAATAAGGCTTCCCTCAATTGCACTGCATTGGATGATAGTTCTTTAACAGGTCTTCATCCTCTTCCATTAACGGCTGAGATGACATGATGTGATGATGGGGTGACAGCATGTAGGAAAACACATAGATTTCCCTAAAAGATTTCATCTTGGTCTCTGATTCTGTTCTCACATGCCATTCGGTGTTCCCTTCTGTGAGCTATGCTTTTGGTGGCCTTCCAGTCTTCATAAAGATTCAGAATTTTATGCAGGATGCTACTATATACTAGTAGCTGTTTTTTACGCACAGGAGCTTGGTCAGCCTGGGAAGGAGAAGGGAGATGTAATTCCTGTCTTTGGCTATCTGAGGGTGGTTAGAGAAGAGACAGACTCTTCTCAGAGGTGTGCAAAAGGAAGACAAGAGGCAATGTACAGAAGTTGCAGCTAGGGAAATTCCCACTATTTATAAGGAAACACATTTTTCAGGATGAGGTTAGTTACGCAGGTGACGGTGATCCGTATAGATGGAGAGTCTTTCTTCTCAGAGTGTCAAAATTCAGCTGGACAGGTGCCTGACCAACCCGATCCAACTCTGGGCAGGAGACTGGAGTGAAAACCCCCAAAGGTCCCTTCCAACCTAAATTGTTCTAGGAATCTGCTACCTGCCAGCTCAGGAAGAGATAACACAGGCTGTGGCTTGTTCTGGGCTACCCCAGCGATGCTGATTTTTCAGAGGGATGTGGAAGAATTTAGTATCTTCAGTACCTCTGTGTGGAGCTGACATTATGAATGGGTATAGCATCCCATCTGAACATCATAACATCCCAGCTTAAACCAATTGGTTTAGTCTTTTCAGGAAACCAGACTATAACTCCTGCATCATTATAGAGATAAAATGTCCCATGACTCAGCTCTCTAGGGTTCAGTGGGGTGGCAGTACTGACCACGTAAGGAGTTGATCCCCCTGTCTTTCCGAGATCAGCCCTCGGCTTAAACAGAGACTGGAAACATTCTCTTCCTCATCAGCAGCCCTTCTCATAGTTCTTCTCATGCCATCCCTCTGCTCCCATCTTCATCTGATACTTATCCTCAAAGAATAATACCCATAATGCTGAGTTTCAAGTCGTATTTTTGAGCCTGTTGGCTGACTGTCTGAGGCATGGATGTCTAGGTTCTTCAATCAGTACCTTTCCTTACTTTTTCTGAGATGGTCTTTGTCAGCTTGTACGTTAAGAAGTTAGATTCAGCTTTCCAATATCTTCCTTTCAGTTGTATGCTTTTATTTTCAGATGTGCTGGCACTGGTGGCTTGGATTTAGATCTCTGAAGTGATGTAGATGCCTGTTTAAATGTTTGAAAGTGTTGCCCAAGACCTTCAAATAGAATATGGATACAAGAAAACCTGAAATTCCCACCTCAAATGGGCACCGTGTGTACAATATAGGCTTCAGATTACCTCTCACACACACAAAAAAACCCAAACCAGAAGAATAGCAGATAAAAGCCTACCATCGTGGGAGGTGGTGATTAAAAAGTTTACCCTTTAGTGCTACTTTGCTGTGTAATCCAGCAGGAGGCAAAGTCCATTTCATAACATCCCAACAGAGACTTAACTTTCCTCTCCAACTAAAGAGGGTCTTTCTTTCAGCAAATGTGTTTGGATTGGTGACCTGCCTGCTCAGCTGAATCCTCGTTTCAGTTCTGAATGCCTTTCTCTGTATCATTCACCTCAAGATTTTTGTGATGACTGCTAATATAGTAAAACACTCACCTGCACCAATGACAGAGAAGTCAGATAAACACAATGGTGCGATGTCTTAGAGCTGGTACGTGTGATAGAAAATACAAAAGGTTCTTTCATTCTGTGAATAACTCCCACACAGCAATTAGTGGGAAAAGATGAGTATTTCAGTGTACAGTAGCTACAGCCAGCCTACTTGAAATTAGACAGATCACCTTCAGTTCCTTCGCTTTCCGGGAGAAATGCTAGCACTAAAAACAGGCAAACAAGTTCCACCTCACACCTGCTTGTTTTGAACTTGAAATTGCTTTCAATTGGGAAAGAAATTGAATGGAAAATACAGTTCAGTGTGTCAGACACTTGATCCTCTGCTTGTATTCTTCATTTTCATTAGTAAACTCTTTGTTCCACAACCTGCTGCTGAATATGAGCTTCCCCTGCTTTGCAGTGAGAAGCAGAGCATGTTCCGCTGTGGTGCTGGGTGCTAGGGCTGTGCCTGTCTCCCCTCACACCCCTAATCTGGCTGCTGAACCTGATCCAGAAGGGTCCTGTGAGGGTGAGGAAGAGATCTTTGGAGCAACTGGAGATTTAGTCCTCCCCCGAGTCCCTTTTACATCATTTTTTATCTCCTATGATATCGGTAGGTCATTGTGGATGGGCAGTCTGACTCTATTTCCTTCCCTGCCATCCTGCTTTGACCCTCACTGTCCTCCTTTGTGCAGTAATTCTTTCTGCATAAACTTTATAGGACAGAAGGGAATAAGCTTAAACTCAGACTAGACATTAGGTAACAATTTCTAATTTTAAGGAACAAGTGGTCTAGGGAGCACATGGAATTGCCACCTCTGCAGGTCTTAAAAACACTCGTGGTGATAAGACAAATACCTGCCAGAATTCGTGTACATAAAGTTGATTTTACCCTAGGGAAAGGGTGGCCTTGGAAGACCTGTTGAAAGCCCTCCCAACTCTATCTTCTATCGATCTAACTGAAAATGAAAAAGCAACAAAAGAGGATCGATGTGAGAGCACCATGAGACTTGCCTGTCATCTGCATGCTGCAATTATCACATTCCTGATCAAAGACGAAATGTACCTTGGTTTTCTCAACTTTTTGCTAACTGCTCTCATGGCAGTATTAAATGATCAGGAGCAGCAGAGATTTGAATCAAACACACACAAGCAGTGAGAAAAGCACTAGAATACTTAAGACCTCTCTGGCTACTAAGATCAAAGTGGCTGGAATTGCTATTTATTGGGCAGATCTATCAGCGTGTTTCCTGCTTTGGAAGTGTAACAGCAGGAAGAAGAGCAAGCAGCACGGTGTGGAGCGATGGCAGGTCTCCCATTCTTCTATTGATGTTTTTCCTCCCCTCCCCCTCGCCCCCCCCATTCAAAAAAGCAAAATCTGGAAGTAAATTTTTAAAAACCTGTCAACTCGCTTATGTAAAATGCAAAGCGCCATTTGTTCTGGGAAGGCGGTTAGCTCACTTCCACTCTCCATCATATGCCTAATGGCTTTTCCAGCTAAACAGTGTATCATTTATGTTTCAAGCACGGCATTGTTTAGGTTGTCAGCCAGAATGAAGATGTGTAATTTTCTTTGAGCTGAAATAATATCTTCTGTGCCGGCACCGTTACATTTGCTCTTCCCCGACGTATCCGCGCTGACATTCTGTCAGAGAATTGGGCAGTGATGGGTTTCACGGGGAGAGGACATGCACAAAGGCAAATCTAATAAAAAATTGCTACACGCTTCTGATTCACACCCTGATAGTTTTAAGTGATGGAAACAGCTTCTGCAGGTCTGGCTTGAACGCAACCCGCCGGGCAGCAGTGCACTGCTGGTACCAGCGCATCCTCCTCCCCGTGGTTCTGATTGTGTCAGTTGACTCCACTCACTCCCTGAGAAAGCAGCAATCTAAAAGCTCCTTTGATTTCTCAGTCATTCTCATTTACTCCCAGATTGCTTATTTTTAGCGGTACATACACCAGGAAACGCACACTCTATTTTAAACCAATGAAAAGAGGATTTCTGAAAGTGCATTATCTATGAAGACAATTATTTGATGTCAGATCTCAGTGGGTTGCTAACAATAGGTTAGACAATGCAAAAGAAATAATAAATGATAGTAAAATCACTACGGCAGCTGTGGTGACTCCAGCAAAACCCTCCCTGTGCCTGTCTCACTATTCGGGCTGGCACAAAACTCCACACCCTTCATACCAACAGAGACAATGGATGCAGATCCAAGGTGTGGGTAGCACACTCAAGGCTCCCCGGAGACCTTTTACATCTCCACATGGACAAGTGGCTAAAGGTGCCTTCTAGCTCAATGTACGTACAGTCCTTTGATAACCACACAATAGATCAATATTGCATAGGATGGCAGCTCAAGGTCAGTGCAGCTTGTTTAAGTTTTCTCCTGATGGTTTATGACTCCACAGTCATGGTTAGCAGTGCAGGTTGGGAATCTTTACACCCAAGATGCAGAATTCTTTCTAAATTCTTTCTAAATAATTCTTTCCACTAGGACAGTCTGCCCAGAGAGGCTGTGGAGTCTCCTTCTCTGGAGACATTCAAACCCGCCTGGATGTGTTCCTGTGTGATTTAGTCTGGGTGATCCTGCTCTGGCAGGGGGGTTGGACTAGATGATCTTTCGAGGTCCCTTCCAACTCCTAATGTTCTGTGATTCTGTAAATGCAGCAGGCAGTTCTTACTGGGACAACGGAAGAAATGTCATCAGGGGAAATGATTTGAGATTAAAAATCACAATACTGGGGAGATAATTACCTGTTGCGTAAGATGAGTGTTAAGGCTTAATGCACACTCCTCCGTGCTTTTAGGTATCAGAAAGTATTTAGCACGTAACGGCACTCTGACAGTCCTGAATTGAATGTATCATTGAGAGTTTCAAGGATGCCCAAAAGAATTGTGCTTGCTATGTTACTTCAGTGCCCGATTGTTCCTGTAATGGGAGGGATTCAAGGTTACATTCCAGCATTAATTTTTACTCTTCTCTGATTTCACTGGCCATTCCCATTCTGAAACTGGCTGAGGAAACGCTTGAGGCTGGAAGGGATGGAAGAATGGAGAAACGGATAAATGTATTTGGACCCATTGATTAATGACAGAATTTGACTCATCACAGGCAGGCTGAGCCCCACTAACTCCATTGCATCATCTGTATTTCAATACTGTGACAAAACCAGAAACTATTTTCTTAAATTTCACCCTGGAAGATACCTGAGTTGTTGCTGTATCACCAAATGCAGCTCCTGACAGCTCATCCGAACCGACCTTCCACCTCACCTTCCTAACATGGAGCATGGGGATGGTGTGGCTTTTGCTCCTAGACATGCTGACAAGTCTTGCAGTATTTGAAAGCATAACTGGGTAGGTCACCTTCAGTTCCAAAACCAGGGAGGCAGTTCCCAACAAACATTGCTGCAGGATTTGAAGCCCTGAGCCTCCGTGCCTGCCCAGCTCCCTCTGCCCTTGGTGCAGAATAAACTCAAGTGAGAGGGAGATAAAACCAGTGTATTTTTTCTCCTAAATGGGCAGTCATTGACAGTGAATAGTTACACTCTGCTGTGAAGGTTACACAGCCAAGGAAACTGTCATTAAAGCATCCTATAAAGATAGTTTCCCTTTTAATAACTCGGTAGTTGTTTTGTCACCAACTGCTGAGGACACTGGGTGATGGTACAAAATCCAAATACGGGATAGAGAAGAGGTTCCCGCTTAGGGGTACAAAACATCAGACTGACAGACACCAAAGCGAAGCTGTGGGGCTCAGGAGTGAAGAAATGCCGTGCAGGCAGTGCCTTGCACAGCCTTCCTCCCCATGGCCTGACACTTGTAGCTCTGAAAGGGATGCCTAGCCAGATGGGGAGGTGACGCTCTCTCTGTTCAGGGGGGAGAGACTCGAAGGTGAGTCACTCCTGATCTCACGGGACAAAGCATGTGTTTGTAATTTGCTTTAGACATGGACCACTGTCTCTGACAGGGATGCTTGCTCAGGTGTGCTCCCCCATTTAACTCTTGCCTGCCCAGGTGCTAGACAATGGGTTGGGAGCAGTCACACAAGTCCTACAGCCCATCAAATGGCTGACAGATACAAGCTCCTTTCTTACTATCGACATGAGTTATACCTTTTGACCCCTCACCTTATTTCCATTTAAGAGAAGACACTAGAGCTGCAACATGGATGCAGGTCAGAAACGAGCCAGTTACACCCATCCCTGAGAATGTTGTCCTTAGAGCAGGGGCTCCTCTTCCCAACACTGAGGTGGCAAAGCCAGTTCAGAAAACACTGGGGAGAAAAAGATATTTCAGATAACATAATATAACTCTTTATAACTGCAGAGTCTGGCTTACAAACTAGTTGTTACAGGTCTCCAGATTAGGGCTTCTTGATGGAGAGACAAAAAGCCTTCCCTCCTCTTCATGTCAAAACAAGAAGACCTGAAAGAATGGCTACTGAGATTTGATGGGAGAGATTTACACTGATGTGCGCACTCTGCTAGATTTCAAATCAGTTTTCCACCTCCAGGGAGGAGCAAGAGGAATGTGGCTGGGATGGCCCCACAGCAGAGTCCTGCTCTGCACTGAGCCCAGGCAGTGGATAACAGTCTGGCTCCTCCGCAGCAGAGATCTTAATCTGAGAAAAGCCTTTAATAAGAGAGGATGCCACAACAGAATCTAGCAAAATTCAGGACTAGGATAGACAAGCTGTTCGGTATCTCTCTGCCGTTAACACCCGAAGAACATAAACGTCAGTTTGCTCAGTGGAGAGACAGAAAGATCCATCAGTCAGCAACAAACAGATGGTGAGGCTGCTAGGAGAGACAATCAAAGCAAGGGTCGAAATCGAGTTTGAGGCATAAAGGAAGAATTAAGACAACTAAATAGTTCTATGCAGAAATGATTCAAATAAAGACCTAAGAAAGGGAGTTAAAATAATCCTAAAAAACCCACACACAGACTGGGTAATGCAGCTGTAGTTCAGCCTGTATCAGTTTTGTGTTCCTAGCACTGCAGCTAGAAAATGTCTTGACATATTTGTATCAATAATGATTGATGCAGTGGGACCAATGCAGGCTGAAATAACAAAAGTACACTACACCAAATAATTACCATGTTGGAAAGTAAGTTTCTTTAACGGGGGTTAAGGTTTTGGCTGTTTTCTCCATATTTTGTCTTGGTGCAGAGCAAATGGTTCCAAAAGAGATTTTTCTGAGTGGGTGACACTACGCAGCACATGGAAATTACTTAAGTCAGCAGTCACACTGCATTAAACCAGAAAATTTGCATTAAAAATACAGTTAAATTATATACTCTTCAGTATTGCACTCTTTTTTTTCTTTTTTTTTTTTCCCCAGCATGGAGCTCGGCACTGCTAAGTTAATGGTTGGACTTGATGATCTTAAATGTCTTTTCCAACCTAAACAATTCTGTGATTTATTTTTTTGTGAAGCCAGGTACCTGAAACAACAGTCACAACTGCCCAAATCACCTTTCTCTTTGTGCCAGAAGACAGAGCTCTAAAATAATGCCTGAGGGTTGCTTACTGTTTGGCATAACGATGCTGTTCTCTTCCTTTTCAGCTGGATTTGCACAACGGAAAGCTGTCAGAAGCTGTGTTAGAAAGGTGGTGTGCTTTCCCCTGCTGGGTTTCTACCCCTGACACTAATGAAAAGCACACAAAATTGGCGAGTGGAAACGCTGAAATTCTACCACCATCAATGAACTGCATATTTGAGGTTTACTATCTGTCCTTCTGTTGGGCTACAGAATCACAGAGTCACAGAATTGTAGGGGTTGGAAGCGACCTCAAGAGATCATCGAGTTCACCCCCCCCCTCCCCTTGAATGTTATTTTGTTGCTTTTCAATATACTATTTTTCATGTCCTAACGAGCAACTCAGGCAATTACCTTATGCTCCATAAAGAGAGAACCTGGCCGACTACCTAAATCCTGCAGTAACACAAGGACTGTGGGAAGAATTGTGAGAAACGAAGGAGCTTCCTGCTGCCAGATTCCCCCAAGGAGGCAGAAAACTGGGAAAAACACAATCTCTCAGTAGAAACAGAAAACTAAGTAGAATTTCATGCTGTCATGAGCTGGGTTAGACAGAGCTACTGTGCCCTGTTAGAGACAGAGGGGAAAACCTGTCTGTGTTTCCAGGTAAAGGGGGCTTCTGAAGTATGAAGTATCTGGCTGTGCATTCAGATTCAGTTATATGAATTCAGGTCCAGTTTGGGATAAAAAGGATGTGAATTACCAGGAGTAAACAGAATTTTAAGCCCTTGCCTCATCCTCGGGTTGCTTTCATCTTGGTGGCACATCTTGTTATCCTCAAGAGGTTCAAACATGGGTTGGGAGGTCTGTCATCTTTCTCTTCATGCCTAAATCATCCCCAAAACCAACGGCTGGCGCATCTCATTGCTCAAGAGTCTTCAGTCTTATGGATCATCTCCAAGACAGCTCTGAAAGCCATGTCTGGGATTGTAAGAGGTTGGGATCTCTGCTGCCAGCTGAACTTTGGTGCCTCAAACAACCTCCAGTGCAGCTGAAGGCAAGCAACAAGTCTTTTTCAGCTAAATTCCAGTTTCAACAAAACATCTGATGTTTCATTCAGATGCCACCCATGAGTATTCGCCACTTGGTGGAGAGCAATTAGTTCCCAATGTTTGGTGATATTTTACTTCTCCCATACAGGAAATCTAAACATTTTATGTAACGCTGTCACAATCTGCTACAGTTGCTGAAGTCTATATTAAATATAATGCACAGGACTACGCCAGTGTGGGTGGACAACATAATCGGGCATCCTCAAAGGCACCTAAATCTGTGAGCAACCTACATACTGTGCCTGCATAAAAGGATGTATTATGGATGATCATGACTAGAACTTCTCCTCTAAAAGCACTTTAAAGAAATGTAACTGGAGTTTTTAACCCATGCAAGCTTTTTGTACCAGTTACTCCTTCCTCCACTGGCCACGGCGTTGATCTTCCACCTGATCTACCATCTACCATCTGGTCTATCACCATCTGATACCTTGGGCACAGTTGTGTTTGCAAGGATTGGGAGTGGGAAAAGGAAAATTAGACTTTTCATACATAGAAGAGAGGGGGTTTTGAAACAAACTTGATTTCATGTGTCTCTGCATGTGCAGCTAAAGATGAAGGGACTTGGCTATAAGATGGGAGTTGCGATTTGAGCAGAGTGCCTTCCCCACTCAAATGTCACAGCTGAAGAGCAATCTGGAGGAAAAGCTACTCCAGCTACTGGTCTTCATTTTCAAGGCATAAAGCTGATTCAGTTGACATCTTTTCCACTTCCACTATTTAGGAATTAGCTCTTGGCTTTCTTAATTTCAGGAGATTTAACCCAATAGGCCACAGTCCTTGTACCATTAAAGTTAATCAGGAGTTCCTCATGGAGCAGTTTGAGATGTGACTGCTGACTAACCTAAAGGTAAGAAGCCCCACAGCACTAACATGTCTGATTGTGATAGCATCATGAAAAGTTGTTTTTCTCCCAGAAGATCTGAATCATCAGTGGTACCATCCAAAGCAAATAAACACATGGATTATTGCAAGATAACAGGCTTCCACATAGCAACTACACACAAACGTGTTCAAACTTCAGCACAAGTTCCAGTTTTGATAGTGAAGGGACAAACCTGAGTGTTACTGTAAGTGCTAGCAGGATTATTTCCATCTTACATTGGTTTTTTGGAACGTCACTGCATTTCTGGGATAGAAAGACTAATCACAGCATAGACAAGCACAGGCTGTCCCTATGGCTTTTTCGTAAATACTCTCTATATTCTGAGATGTTTTATCTGCCAGTAAGCCATACTGTAGAGTCTCGTGTTAAATTAGTATATTCTACACTTCAGAAAACTCTTCCAGGTTGTCATTTAGAATACTTTGAAAAATATTTTTAGAATATTTTGAAAAATATCAACAAATATTTTCCAGGTAATATGTAAACCCTAATGCTACAGTAAATACAATACAATATTTACTTGCCAGATACGTCCAAGAAAAAGAAACAAGCCATCATTTCAGCTAATATCTTTAAAGAAACCCCTCTTCCCTTTTTTTCCTCCTCCCTCTCTGCTCCTCTAGCTGAAAAGCCAATAAAAAATTTCTCCACCTCCTACACAGTTCAGAACAAGATCGGTGTGCGTTTCTCCTAGGCATGTTTGGAGACCCAGAAGGGGATGAAAGTAGTTAATGTGCAACGGGAATCTTAATTTCAGACACCAATCTGTACCTTTCTACTGACCTTGACGGTATGCAGCAAGCTAAATATTAAACCATTTTTCTGATCCACTTAATCCCAGCCTGAGGAGAAGAAACAGTTAAAGAAATGTCTCAAGTATACTTGCATTCAGCTAATCAGACTTGGTGTGCATCTACAAATGGTACAGAACTGAAATCAATCACTGATAATGAAACCACAAATGAAAAATGGACCGAAGACTCCTTTCCAGGATTAGAAATACTGTGCACAATTTACGTTACATACGCTGTGATCATTTCAGTGGGTATCCTTGGAAATGCTATACTCATCAAAGTCTTTTTCAAGATTAAATCCATGCAGACGGTTCCAAACATCTTCATCACCAGCCTGGCGTTTGGAGACCTATTGCTTTTATTAACTTGTGTGCCTGTAGATGCAACACGTTATATTGTGGATACCTGGCTCTTCGGAAGAATTGGGTGCAAGCTGCTGTCTTTTATCCAGTTAACCTCAGTTGGAGTATCAGTGTTTACCCTGACTGTTCTCAGTGCTGACAGGTGGGTCTGATGCAACTGATTTGCCAGGACAATTCATAAAAGAGCAGAAATTAGCATTTTGCACAATATTAAATGCCATGTTGTAATAGGCTAAAAAAAAAAAAAAACCCAACCAACTCTCCTGTTTAATTTTAAAATGTACGTTAGGAAAATTGGAGCAGTTCTTTTGAATGGACTAAAGTGAGAAAAGCCTCTGTAATACAAAGTCTTCTGACCTTTTATTAGCTTGAAGTACAGTGCAGGGTAGGTTGGGTGTTTGGGGTTTTTTTCCTCAATTGCACAGAAAAAGAGAAAAATTGCTTAAGGCAGGGAAAAGACAGTATATTGGTGCTATCTAGTGGTGCACTAAAGTAGTCAGGGAAGATGAAAAATTAAACTGTAAATGACCAAGTGGGAATCCTTTGTCCTGAGCACTCGGTGAGGCTCTAAAATCCTAGAACGTAGAAGGTTGGGTAAAATGCCAACCCCCCCCCCCACCAGAATGGGCTGGGGGACAAATGGATGGCTTTCATGATTTGATGGTTCTTGCAATACTATCATAATTTTCAGCTTGCTAAGTGCTTCGTGTGACATGATGTAATTTGAATATTTTATATTACAGATTATATATAACTTTTCCAGAGATGTTTTACCCCTGAGGTCCTGAATTTAAACTCAGGTTACAGCAGCACTGTTAGCAGGGATCTGTGTTCCCATCTGACTGCTGTCAGGAGTTGCTGAACAGTCAGTTTTCCGTGCACTTCTTCCCTAAAGGAACTGAGATAAGATTTCAGTTCAACCAGCACCAGCATGCCAAAGAACAGAAAAATCCAAAATGAGTTTTAATATGTAATACTTAAATAAGTATTAAGAGAGAAAAATATTTTCAACTTGTATGCCAGCAGTTGTGGACTGTATATAGACAGCAAGTAGTTTATGTGTCTAGAATTTAAGCAAAACTGTACTCCTAAACACATCAGCCAACACAGGAATGGCCACACCAGGTCAGATCAAAGGTCTGTGAAGGCCAATACCAGCCTTCAGCAGTGGTAATATAAGGACAAGAAAAGACACATAGGAAGCATAAAGACCATTATCCAACACTGCACTTCACCCTAAGCCTGCAGATGACTTCCTGAGCAGATGTCTAATAACCTCAATGGATTTCTCTTCTAGATCTTTGGCCAGTGTCTTGAACTTGTCTGGCAATGACTTTCACTGCCTGTTGCATAAAGAACTCCTTTTGTTTTTATCCTTTGCACGTGGCCCTGGCTCTTGTGCCAGACAGACAGTGATCCCCATCCATCTGTCTGGGCAACTCGTGTTATACTCCACCCTTAGTGTGGCTTCTTTGAGTTAAGCTGTGCAGAGCAGCACATAGTGTTCAAGAGTTCCATGAACCTGAGGCAACTGCACAATGATCTCTTTTGCTCTCCAATGTTTTCCCAATAATTCCTAACATTTTGCTTTCTTGTTGGTTTTTAAGCAGTTTGGTGGGGGGTTTTTTACTGCTGCTGAATATTAAACTGATGTTTTACTCAGCTGTGTATCATAGTTCCAAGTTCTTGGTCCTGTGTGATGTCATTTCAGAATCCACCACGGACTAGATGACCTGTAAAGGTCCCTTCTGACCCAGCTATTCTATGATTTAGATACTCGCTTCTGTGTTTCCTTCTTCATGCTAGGTGTTATATAAGCATTCCATGTGACAATTCCACTGGGAAACTATATGGTAAACGTCCTGAGAAAGCTCACAAAGAACATCAGTCATGCACAATGCCAAACGATCATGTTCCAATGTGCTAGAAAAGCTCAAAGTCAATAAAAATGGTATTTATTTGATAAACAGCAGCCAACTTGTAGACCAGACCCTCAGCTTGTGCAAAATGGAATGACTAAGCTGTCTTATCCTCTGGGTTCTTTTTCACTGCCTTTCCTTTCATGTCAGTCTTGTGTCCCCCTTCCCTCCCCCCAGAGAGGTTTCTTTCTTCGGTTATCATTGCTGAGGGTCCCTGATGCTCCAGGAGCAGGATGTGCCATCTCCTCTGCTTCATCCACCTTCGTGACAGTTGGTCTTTTTCCACATCCCGTTTCCACACAGATTTTCACACATCTATAGCTTTACCCAGATTTTTTTCAGCTGTCTGACTCAGTCCACACACTGCAGAATCACAGTCATGAATCAACAGCCGTGTTGGCTCCTGTTTTATAAACATGAATGAATACCGGAGTATTACTTTGAGTCAGATCACTGCACTCAGCTAGGACCTTAAGAGCAGAGAACAAAGGCGAGGTGTAGATGCTTGGGCTTGTGTATTTATTAAATAGTTAACTGGTTTCATACCTTCACCAGTTTTGCATACTAATTCCCTTATTTACCTTCCTAGGCATGCCATAAAAATACACCCTAACTGATCCTACGCCAAACAGCAGACGTCATTTTACTCAGGAAGTCTTTAATGACAAGTCCTGCCAGCCAACTCATTAAAATATATGCTTAAAATTAACTTCCACATTTCCATATGAAATTACAAAGCCCTAGTATCTGTTTCCTTTTTCAAGATGAATCAACCACCTTTGGTTTAGTGAGAAAAGGGATGGCTTTATCCCCCAGAGGCTTGGATGTCAGGGCTTGTGTTGTAACCATATTTCTTCTGACAGTGATGTTGGTTTTAGGTACAGGGCCATCGTTAAGCCCCTGGAACTGCAGACTTCGGATGCGCTCCTGAAGACCTGCTGTAAAGCTGGCTGTGTCTGGATCATCTCCATGATATTTGCTATCCCAGAGGCTGTCTTTTCAGACCTGTATTCTTTCAGCAATCCTGAGAAAAATGTAACTTTTGAGGCCTGTGCCCCCTATCCTGTATCCGAGAAGATCCTGCAGGAAGCTCACTCCCTGGTTTGCTTCTTGGTGTTCTATATCGTACCCTTAGCTGTCATTTCTGTCTACTATTTTCTTATCGCCAGAACTTTATACAGAAGTACATCCAACATGCCTGCAGAAGAACATGGCCATGCCCGTAAGCAGGTAAGCTATCATCAAGCACTAACTGGTCCAGTTTTCCAAAAACTATCATGCTGATTGGGTCTGAATTCTTGAGCGCTAAACCTTTACCTGAGAATAACAGTTAAAAAACTCCATAAACTCAGCCCGTATTAACAATCCAAATTCAGCTATGTGCTCAAGGACATGCTTATGACTCATTAACTTAACTGTGAGTGTATATGCTTTCCTGAAGAGGAACGGGGTTTGTTTTGCTTTACTATGAACCGATTAAACTCAGGAGTTAGAAAGCTGAATGTAAACACTGAGACCTCATCCGTGTGACCTGGTACCTTAACTACTGAACTTTTAATTTCTAGCCTGGATAAGATTGCCACGTGATTTATAATAGAAAGGGGATGTGCTCTGCATGGAAAATACTTTGTTTAAAAAAATATGGCATGGATTTATTTGTCTATTGGTTTATTAGGTGGGGTTTTTTTTTTCCATTTTGCTTTCTTGGTCACTAATACATTTAGACTTTTAGACTCCTTTGAAAATCAGCACCAGTGACATAAACATGTGTTCCTAACTGCTATTAACACCAGCTCTGCATTATTTTCTCGTAGATTGAATCCCGCAAGAGAGTTGCAAAAACAGTGCTGGTGCTTGTTGCTTTGTTTGCCTTTTGTTGGTTGCCCAACCACATCCTCTACCTATACCGCTCTTTTACATACCATGCTTCTGTGGATGCTTCCACCTTTCATCTGATAGCTACTATTTTTTCCCGTGCCTTGGCCTTCAGCAATTCCTGTGTCAATCCTTTTGCACTTTATTGGCTGAGTAAAAGTTTCCGGCAACATTTTAAAAAGCAAGTCTCATGCTGCAAGGCCAGATTTCATACAAAGCCTCCCAGTGCTACCCAGAGTAATACACCTACCAGAGCCCTGTCAGTCACAGGCAGCACGCATGGCTCAGAAATCAGTGTTACACTGCTGACAGATTATAGCATCACAAAAGAAGAGGAAAGCGTTTAGTCCACCTGGGATGAAGGAGGACAGAAATTGAACCTTTGCAATGAAATCACTCCTACCGGGATCCTGGAAAGACATGCCAAGCTTTGCCCTGCCTCTGAAAGCTTCCATCAGGAGTTCCTAATTTAAAAAAAAAAATACAATAAAGAAATCGAACTGTGTGGGGGATGAAGCTGCAACAGCGGAACTTTCCAGCATAAACTCGAAGGGATTCTTCATGTTACCAAGCATGAACATCTATGCCTATCTGGAATTCCTGGACTGGGCAGGACAGGACTCAGCAGAGCTGGTGTGAGAATTGGCTGTGAGGATGGATTTGTTCCCTGTGACTTGCTCTTTGACTTGTGACTGAGAGCTCCTTCTGTCAAGTATTTGCATCTAAGGCAAGCGAGCAAGAGCCGGTATCTTCAGAACACCATCAACCAGGCAGATTTTTTTCTTTCTTTCTTTTCTTGCCCCAAATGCTTACAATTTGTAATCACATCAAAAAGCATCCTGAAATGAAAGAAAGGTTTGCAGTACAGCGTACTAAGCCAGAAAAAGCAATGTGGGCAAGACCCACTCATACTAGTCTTTGCTCTGTCTGTGACTTTGAAACTCCGGGTGAGAGCAGCCTGCTGCACAAAGGGATGCCCTTCCCAGCTCCTCAGGAAGTCAAGGAAACTGGGAGGTGATCATGTCTCTTAAAGAGTTACAATCATCTTTAACCATGCTTGTAAAAGTCTTTGTGATCGATGGGTAAAACATCTTAACAGCGCAGAGTTCTTTATTGTTTCAGTGATTTAACACCAAGAAACGGGGGTGGATCTGTACTAGAGTTCCTTAGGAATTACAGTGCTCTTTTAAAGCAAACTGTTCAAATGTCCCCTCTTGGTTTACTCTGCTCTGTCTCCCAGACTGGTCTTAAGTGCACAACATGGATTTCTCTCAGATGAAACTCTGCATCCAGTCCGTGGAACCAGGCTAGAGAGGGTTTGAAGTAAAGGCCCCAAAAGCGTATGGCGTGAGGGTCAGGCTGACCACCTCCCTCCGCAGATCCACCCCTGCCGTAGTGTACATGGTCATAGCTAAGTGCTCTGCACACTGTTAAGCATGCTGGGAGAGCTGGATTTTTCTTCTGTACTCATTTCCTGATCTCCAAGTTATTCAAGCACTATCCCTCTTTAATATTGGGGCAGTCTTTTCGAGATAGGCCTTCTCATTTCAAATCCACTGGCTTTATGACACTGAGGCAAGTCAGATCACAGGCAGTCTCTGCATCCCTAAAACGTTCAGCAGCACTGCTGGCAGGGTCCGTCTTCCCCTCAGGGCACACAGGAGGCAAGTTTTCTTACCCCACACTGCAAAAATGTTGAATTACATTCATTTTTATGCATTTTGTGTCCCCTGAACTAAAACTTTGTTCTGCGGGAGTTGGTGATAAAAACCAACAGATTTGCCATAGAAGGGACTTCTATCTCAGAAAAGGATTGGTGCGTTGAAGTATAGAAAAGAGGTTGCAGCACATGAATTAAACAAAACAGTGCTCCCAGTCACAGAAGTTTCGATTTTAACTGACCCTTGGAGCTGTAACACCCCTCCAGCTGCACAGAGCCCCTAACAACAAACACATGGCGGGAAGTCCACCCATCCATGCACCATTATTTGAGTTCATTGTAAGATGAGAAAATCTATTTGCAGTCTCTCTCTCTCTCTGTTGCCTGCCCTAATCGGAATAATAAAACCAAACTATAAATCCCAAGGGCACTGGAATACAACCTCTGTCATCACCTTAAACCAGTTTAATGACAGTCCATTTTAATCCCATCAGGCCTGGCCTTATTTTACTGCACTCTTCATGTTACAAGTTACAAGGCCCTAATTGTCAAACAGAGTCTCCCTTTTATGGTACCAATTGTACACCAGGATAGGACCACTGAAATAAATGGAAATATAACAGCACAGAAACACAATTTATGGCAAGGCAGGCTCCAGAGACCTTATTTTACTCCCTTTGTCTTAATATAACACATTCCCTGGTAGTGAGCTATGTACTAATGTAACAAACATACACACTGGTATTTTCCCCTTCTCTTTCTTGTTAGTGGAGCTACAGGGTGAGACTGAAATAACTAAAGAAGCCTACACACTTAGGAGCCTACTTTTATCTTCCTGGATTTTACCACAGGGAATTCTAAACAAAAGAAAAATCCATGAATGTTACAGTTCCTTACATCATCCTTCTTTCTAGCTTATTAAAGCCTTTGGAAAACAAATCTGCCCCATGGGTCTGGACTTCACAATTTGCCTCTGTTTGAGGCAATATTTCCCACTGCAAAATCCTTGGCTACACCTCACAGTAGTCCTTAAAACCCCATTTCTTAACTTATCATTTTCCTTGCTTTGCATGAAGCTACTTCTTGCTTGTGAGACTACTCTCTGACTCGATAGTCTATCTATTGCTATAGGATATCCTTGTACAAAATTGGTGATTTTTCTATATGCTGCACATGTTCTGGTTAAAGACTGGCAATCTTTCAAGCCATAATTTAACTCTTCTGTGTACTTTATGCCTTTATAGTTCTGTACTTTCAAATCTTCATGATTTTGCATTGGAGTGATACACTGGTCAATATTTATTTTTATCTAATCAATCTGATATTATTCATCCCAATATAATTATCTATAAAAATATCTCCACTTTACCATGACTGGTTTTAGGGGAAAAGGGCTGTTTCCTTTGCCGTCTTTTCTCGGTGTTCCAGAAACCCAGTTCTTTCACCCCTAGGTAATACAAGTGTATTTCTATAACAGCAAGTAAGAATAATGTCCATCTACAGAAATATTGAGTGATATTTAGCAAAGAACACACATGAATCATTAGGGTTTTACTACTTATATTCACAGTGAAAGAATAGGTAGAAAACAGGCACAAAATACCAAGAGGCAAGGCTCCATCAAAGGTCTTGTTCATGTGGAGTCTTACTGAGTAAATAAACACAATTTCTAGAATGTATATCTTTTACAGTTTGTTTTGTGAATGAGATGTACACATTAGCAGCTTAAAGTCATATAAATGTAATGACTAATGTTCACGTTAACAACAGGTTCAGTACTGGTACTCTGTGCTGTCACTATAAGATGTTGGTTTAGTTTTTTTAAAAAAATCTTTAAAAAACCCACAAAACCAAATAAAAACCATGTCAAAGCATGGGCATAGCGTGAGACTATGCTATAGCGTGAGATCTCCAGCCAAGGCACGGGGCATTAAAGTCAGTTATGAAATGACAGCCATTTCAAAGCTCACCTTCTTGTTTTCATAGCAAGCTGTTTTATTTTCCATAGTTAAATATGGGCTGCCCGCTGACACTCAGGTGCTTTTGCTAAGAATATTCCAATTAAAGAATAAGCTGGTATAATGTAATAGCTACAGCACTTAGACATTTCAGTTGCCATACAATAAAACACAGCTTTAATTAGTGTTTAGTTACAGCCTCTGTCACAGATGGTCCCCTCGGTGTAAGGTGAACTGTCTTGCGGAGTTTTCTTTGCCAGCATAGGACAGGGTATTTGATTCTCAGCACATCTGGATCTGGTCCTGTCCATTTTCATACCATGAAGGCTCCTCTTCACTCTCACTAGTCTGAGTAGCAATTACAGGCTCCAGTCCCAAAGAAAGCCCAGAGAAGAGTAACCTCTCTGTCCCTAACCACTACTTACTGCCTCCTTGATTTAACATAACAAGAAAAGCATTAACTCTTTACCTAATAAAGAATTAGCTGGTGAATTGTGGTTGCCCTCTAATAAACAGCGAACTACCACTTTAGGAAAACCAAGACATGGGTACTTTTTGTAGGCTGTGTCTCTAGACCAGCAGTTGGTTCAGATGAACCAAGACTGTCTTTTATGTCACAGAAGAGACAGACACAGACATAAAATCACCACACTAATGCCTCCTTTTAATGCTGGCATTTTTTCAGGATTTAAAACACCATTTCTTGACAGCTTAGACTGATCTGAGCTGTGTAACACTCAAGCTCTTCACACCATCCCCAGAACATGCAGCTTGTGGCAGCAGTGCTTGCGCAGCCATGAATGACATCGTTTCTAGGATGGGATTGAGAAGAAAGCTGTTTTGACCACCAAAGATGATGAGTTTCCAGATGAATCAGCTCCTTGAGTTGGCTCACTGTGCCATTTTACTGAAGACAAGATGGTGGCAACACAGTAAGCTGTGCTGCCATAGCTCTCGACACGCATGCTGTTATCTGTGGAAAGTGTGAAGGAATTTGAGGTAGTTTGTCCTAAAGCGCACAGATCAGATGCACCACGTGCTCTCACTTCCATCAGGCTGAGATTAAATTTGGATCTCCCTCTCCCCAGGCCAGCATCCCAACGACTCGCTGTGGGCAGTTCTGCACACCAGGGAAATCTCTACTGCGGGCATGGTGCTCACTGCATTTACTCAGGTTATGAATGTAAAAACCTGCCAAAATCAAATTAGCAGTTTCAGACTTAAATCGTAGTGCTCTTATAACGTTTAAGGTTATGATTACCTTACTTCCAAATGTCTATCCAATTCCAATTTTCTAAGTAAGCACAACTTATGTCAAGCCTCTCAGGCTCCTCGCCAAAATTCAATACCTATTTGGGAGCTAATACAAATGTCTTTTAAGCTGTCAAATTTATAAGTGACCACAAAGCAGTCTTTGGACAACTATCGTAATTGCCCTGCCAAGAGAAATTTCTTGAAGCACGAAATGTCATTAACTAGGCTAGGTGTTCTTTGTGTAACAGCCAAAGGTTACTAGAAGTCTGTATTTATATCCCCGGCAATTTCATCTGACAGTCTGCTGACCAGACAGTTAGCTGATGTCGGTCTCTCCCTGCAGAGCTTCACGAGCTCAGTATTGTGTCTTTGATTTTATCATCATTCCAGTCTGGAGGGCAGTAAATATGGATTTGTTCCTGGAATACTCATTTCTAGGCAACTTCTGTATGGAATGCTATTATTGCTGAGTGGAAGGATTGCTTTGCCACTGGCAACCAGCCCCTCCCAGCTTCGGTGGGGCTGTTCAGCTAAATTTTCATTTAATACCTGGGGTTTTTTGCTCTAGGTTAAATTTTGCAAAATCAAATCCTAACGGCGTGCTTCTTTATCCCCTAAATAAAAATAAGCACTTTAAAATACATACTTTAGGAATTAAATTTGATGCATTACACCGTGAAAACCACTAGAGGGCACTGAATGAAGGTCTTTGAAAAGAACCGATCATTTAAAATACTTAAGTATCCACAGATAGATTACTAATTGCAGGCTTTATTTATGCAAACCAATTAAAAATTTTTGCAGACAAGCCCCATCCCTTTCATTGTACGAAGGTACCAACCCTTTCTGAAGGGTGTGCTGTCACACCCATCCAGGTGGACAAAGGTTCTCCCCCCAGA
The DNA here is from genome assembly GCA_013400835.1 of Zapornia atra. NCBI lineage: Eukaryota > Metazoa > Chordata > Aves > Gruiformes > Rallidae > Zapornia > Zapornia atra. Next base: position 115,515 of record VZTU01012808.1, on the reverse strand, counting down.
CGGCTAGACCCAAGCAGCAGCTCCTTCTCCAGGAGGCTTACTTGGTTAAACCATTCACACCAGCAGCCCATGCCAAGGAAGGTGGAAGAAACAATGTGATTTTTTATTTTGCATTTAGCACACGATTTTCACGTCATTTGGTTTTTTCTTTGCCTCTAGTAGGACATGATGAGAGACTTTCAGTTGCTGTGCCAGATGATGACCGGCTAGCTGCACAGCACATCAAGTGACAGCAGCATATTCAGTGCTGTCCAAGGCACAACAGGGCAAAGTGCTGAGGGAGGCACGCTCAGTGCATCAGGCCCCAGCTGCAGTCCTGTATCCAGTTCTGTGCTCCTTGGACAAAAAAGACAGGGATCTCCTGGAAAGAGTCCAGTGGAGGGCTACAAAGACAATAAAGGGCCTGGAACATCTCCCCTACAAGGAAAGGCTGAGTGAGCTGAGGCTGTTCAGCCTTGAGAAAAGAAGACTGGGAGGGGATCTGATCAATGTTTATAAATATATTAAGTGTGGGACACAGGGGGAAGTGGCCAGCCTCTTCTCAGTGGTCTGTGGCAACAGGACAAGGGGCAATCACCTCAAGCTGGAGTACAGTTAGTTCCACACTACTATATGGAAGAACTTTTGCACGGTGAGGGTGAGGGAGCCCTCGGACAGGCTGCCCAGGGAGGCGTGGAGTCTCCTTCTCTGGAGACACTCAAGACCCGTCTGGATGCCTCCCTGTGTGACTTGTACTAGGGAACCTGCTTTGGCAGGGGGGTCGGTCTCGATGGTCTCTGAAGCTCCCTTCCAACCTCTACAATTCTGTGATTCTGTGAATCACGCCCCTTAGCCTGGCTTTGCCATGCAAGGAACACTGCAATGGCCCCCCATGCACGGCTATAGGAGGCACGGCTCCTCCCCGAGGGGCCTCAGGGCTAACCACCTCCTGCCAAGGGCCTGGCTGTGGTGAAACAGAGCTGTAGCCTAAGGGAAAGAAGAGAGGTCCGGCCTGAGGCAGAGAGGAGCCCTACCAAGCCCCTCAGCGCGCCGCGGAGCTGCGCCACCATCGCAGGCCTCAGCCCGCCCA
>VZTU01012808.1:85231-107812 GCA_013400835.1 Zapornia atra | reverse complement strand
CAGACAGAAGAACACAAAATCAAACTGTACAAAGATAAGGAAGGAAATCTTAAAGGAGATGGCCTCTGTTGCTATCTAAAGGTCAGTGGTGCACTGAAAGTTTTCCTTCCTGACGAAGATTACACATGGCCACTGTTTCAGAATCAAGTTCAGAAGATTCTTGGAATTTCTAAAGTATAACTTTGAATTTAGGTGTCTGTTTTAAATATTTATTCCAGAAACTCCAATTTATCTGCTTGTGCACCTCATTTGTTTCCTCTTGTCTATGCCCACTCCTCCCCATAATACCTGCTTTAACGTGTCTCTCCATGCTCCTGTCTGGGGTGGCAGTGATTATGGTGTGAAATGGGGGACCTTTCCACCTTCTACTTTGAAAATATGCCACTGTGGCCAAGAATGCGGAAATAATAAGACAGGAAGGAACCTACTGTTGTCCTGGATTGACAACTTTTAGTTGAAAAATGGTCAAGTTCAGAAGTGTTCCTGTGTTCTGTTAACCTATAAAAGTTTAGGCTGCAGTACTGTTTCCTTCATGTGTTTCACATTTGGAAAGTTAATGCTTGCAAGTGCAGTCTGCTTTAATTCTGCAGGAAGCTCCAGGTAGTTCAAAATCAGCTGTCTCATAGTCAGAGCTGTTCAGTGCACGAGGGTAAAGACAGTCTCCAGACAAAGGACTTCTAGGAAAATGTTAAAAATTACTTGAGAGTCTGAACATCTGCTGTTCTTGGCAAAATCACACAAGCTCCACAGAAAATCAGCTTGCTTGACCGTTGTGGATTAGTTTCTGTGACATGTTTGAATGAAATGTATGCAGATGCTTTTGGGGGCATTAATCTGTTATAATTTTGGTGAAGAAATACATGGTTTTGGTGAAGAAAGCATTGCAGTTTTGACTTGGAAAAGATACTGCATCAGGGTTTTCATGACAGGGAATTGATTCTTAGTGCAGTGTTCTTAATTAAATATTACTGGAATAATTTGATCATGCCATGTGCTTTAAAGCTTGCTTTCTGTTTTATCTTCAAATAGAGAGAATCAGTCCAACTTGCATTGAGACTTCTGGATGAGGCTGAAATTAGAGGCTATAAATTGCATGTTGAAGTTGCAAAGTTTCAACTGAAGGGGGAGTATGATGCAAGCAAAAAGAAGAAGAAATGTAAAGACTACAAGAAGAAGTTGTCTCAACAGCAGAAGTTTGTATTTTTTATTTCAGTAAAACATTGTTTGAGTTCTAAGTGCTATTAGTAAAATGCCACTTTCCAATGCAGTTCTAATTTATGCAAAAATTGAAGTCCTATTTGACAGCTAAGTGGGTTAAATAATGCACATTTGGAGGGGAGAAACTCTTGAGTGTTGTCATAATGAACAACTTTGTGATTGATACATTAAAATAATACACAGGGAGCCAAGGTCCTTTCAGTTATAGAAGAAAATATTACAACTCAGAAGATTTTTTTTTCTTAGTGTGTGAGACCGTGCAAGTCCTTGTCTCACTTTTATAAGCTAATAACTCTTGTCTGTCCACGTATTGTGTGCACCGTACCTCACTAGATGCAAAGAGATGATAGCTTCCGTGGAAATAAATGCTAAAAAATATGCCCCCAGAGGTCTCTGTCTGGTATATAAGATAGGCTAGTTTGTTTTTTTCAGTTGTACCTAGATTCATGCTTTTGTCACTTAAAAACTCTTTTTCTGCCTTTTGGAACCAAGATGATGTGGATTAAAGAAGAAAGAAGTTTAAGTATATAGAACTCTTAATGCTTTAATAAAAACAGCATTCTAGTAAACATTTTAAATAATAATGTGAAAGTATTTTGCCATAATTGAAGGGTGCAAAGTCTACTTGACATCCTATCAACTGAAAAGTAACTTGAATTGGATCTGCCTGAGGGATACACTACCAGTTCTTGCTATAAGAAGTCTCCAGTGTGGAGAGAAGTCTGAAACTAATGAATTTACACTTGACAACAATAAACTGACTTAAGTTGGTGTTCCTTTTGAGTGGAAGAGCATAATTAACTTGCTGCTGTCTTCACTGGGAATCTGTTTTGTTCAGCTGAAGGGGCAGATACAAGAAGGAACTTAAACAGGATTTTCTTTTCCTCCTAAGTATAAGACTTTGAGGTTTAGAAGTGTAACAATGTGTTGTGTTTTATTAATAAGAAACAAAGTAGACATTTCTACCAGTAGTATCATTTTTTTGTAAGAAGGCAAAGTCATAGATCAGATGCACTGAGTTGTGTTGCTGGTTTGTGGCAGTGGCTCTCTGCACTGTAGAATATGCATCTTGCAGCAATGCCTGCGTAAGACTCAAGGTGTCTGGTAAAATTTCACTGCTTTTATTTAAAGGGAATCACAGATCTACTTTTTTGCAATAGAAGTTTTCTAAAAATGGTAAAATACTGACAGTTAAATTGTATTTGACAGCAGGTGGTTCCTGTAACTGAGCTGCTATTAGTAAGGATTTAAAACTTGAAGATAATTTTCTGTGTTTAAGCAAATGCTTTGATTTTAAAAATAATTTATATTCCCTTTATGAGCATATGAGTACCTTAAAACCTCCACTGCTTTGTAGAAGTGGTAAAATTGGATGATTATTGCATTGTTTTAGAAGAGTAACTTACCTCTTTGTGTCAGAATACATGTTGTAGTTGGTATATTGCAAGAAATGCCAAATTAATGATTTTTTTTCAACAAATACTTGTAGAAACTGAAGAGAGCCGCAACAATATCTTCTTACTGTTGCTTCATTTCATTAGACAGCTGGATTGGAGGCCTGAGAAGAAAGATGGGGCAACTCGAATGCGACATGAGCGCATCGTTATTATCAGGAATATGTTTCACCCAAAGGACTTTGAGGTAGGATGATGCACTTTGCCACTGTAGATTGTGCTGTTACAGTTAATACTGTCTGAACTCTCTGCCATAAGAATTTTAACACAATTCTAGGCAAATGAGAACAAAATTAAACTTACTCTTTGGGCAGGGTTTTTTCCTTGTGTCAAGCATCTATTTAAAATTATTTCATTTATTTCTGAAAGCAAGTCAGAGATGCATATTTTTCAATGGCCTTTTTCACTGTGGTGTTTTTCAATGTTTCCTGACAATATTCCTTTTTGGAGTGGAAAGAGGAGTAGACAGTAACTGTTGGAATGGAGAAGCTAGCACAAAAGCCTTATTAATAAAAGTAGCATTTATTAAATTCAGATAAGGGCTGTCTGCCAACTCCCAAGGGGCTTTGAAAATGCAGCATAACAGCACTGAATTTCTGAACTTTTAATAGATTGGCAGATGAATTTGGTTGGTGACTGAGCAAAGTAAAAGCTGAGAAGTGCTTCCATTTTATCTCTGATTGCATTGCAGGAGGATCCCCTGGTGCTAAATGAAATCAGAGAAGATCTGCGGACAGAGTGTGAGAAGTTTGGTCAAGTCAAGAAGGTTCTCATATTTGATGTAGGTGTTTTTTTACAGGTGGTTGCAATACTGATAAAATGTGAAAACGTGCAAAACTTTAACATTCTTTAAATATGAGTGGAGTATTTATTTGGTATTAGGTATTTATGTCTAGGAAACTTCACCTAATCTTCCACTATTTTTAAATTAGCTGCTTTGGAAGTTAATTTCTAAGCACCTCTCCACTTCAGACTTTGTGAAGGCAAACCCTTAACTCTTACCAATAACTTGGATACTTGTCACAATTTTGAAAGTTTAAACATACATTTATTTGTAGCTAAACCAGCTGAATTGTTTCTTTTCTGTGTGCAAAAAATCTGTTCGGAGTACCTGTAGAACAAAATGTGTAAACTTGCAAATTGACTTTTTCACACATAAACATGTATGGGCAGGGTGGAGCTACATCCTGGTGGATTTTTGTTAAGACAGTCTAAAAGATCTTGGAATTAATACATGTTTTATAAAACTTAAAAGAAAGTTGTCTCTTGTTACAGCGACACCCTGATGGCGTGGCTTCTGTGTCATTTAAAGAACCAAGTGAAGCTGATCTGTGCAAGCTAACTCTAAATGGAAGGTGGTTTGGTGGTCGTCAGCTGAGTGCTGAAACATGGGATGGTGTAACGGATTATCAGGTAGCTTTTCATGGTCCTATTTCATCAAATATTTATTCCAATCTGAAAATCTGTTTCGGTTTGAGAAGTGTTTGGTGTTCCCACAGCGTTCCCTGGCCCATCTTGCTTCCTGTCAAAAACTGCTAGAATGTCTCAGAAAAATCAGGCTTAATTATTCAATTCAAGAAAAAAAAATTAAAGGACCTGATTGATGTTCAAAATTGTGTGCTGGAGATGTCAACATAGACCATTAGTCACTAATGTGCAGATCAGTAGTTCACAGTCAAACGGGGCCTATTGAAGTCTTGAGGTATTACTGCAGTATGAATGTTTGTATAACTTTACCTGTGCAAGTAGACGTTTTTACAAGTAGGACTTTGTAAGTAGAACTTTGTAATGATACATATAAACGTGTCTTTAATAGGTGGAGGAGACTGCAAGAGAGAGGGAAGAAAGGCTCAAGGTATGGGGATCGTTTCTAGAGGATCCCGATGCAAAGGAGCAGCAGCCTGCATCCGATTCGGATTCCGCAACAAGTAGTGTTAAGCAGCCTGAAGGCAGACAACCTTCAAAAGTTAATGACACATCTAAGGATGTAAATGATGAAGCCCATAAGAGGGAGAATAATGGTGAGGGCATTAATGAAGATGGTGCTCCATCTACAGACAGCAGCCTTGCGGGCAGTGATGTTGAAGCAGATACATAACGTCTTTAATGCTTTATGAAAGCATGGTTTTTAGGGTGATGTTTGAGTTTATCCCTCTCTTTAGGGTGACTGCAGACAACATTCATATGAATATATGCATATTAGAATGTCATCAACTGTGTGCTTTGAAGTTTTCATTAAAAGCAGTATTTAATGAGATTCTAAAAGTTTGTATTAATTGGCTGTTCAGGTAAAGTAACTCAAGTTGCCAAGAATGCAGTAAAATTCATCAGGCTTCTTTTGTTCTAACTATGCTTGTCAGTGTTTCATTATGTAAGTGTGAAATATGTTCCAACCCTTAAGTTTATGTAACTATATGTAACTTAAGTAATGCAAAGCTATTACAAGATTTGTGGATTTTACTGTTAATTTTCCTGTACCCCTTGGAACTTGGTATCTCATCCTTAAAAATTAGTCTTGTCCTGAGAGCTTCAGATACTTTTGTGGATGCTGTGACACGTAAAGGGTGAATACATTGGCTAAGTTGCTATGTATTAAGTAGCAATTTGTAAGAGTTGTACCAAGTTGCAAACCTAAAGGAAGTGGAGAACAGACAAGGTTGCCATAGCCAACATAAGGCAAACTGAATGAAGGTAGATTATTAAATCACAGCATTCAGTAAGTAACTTTTTCCTTCCCCCCTCCCTCTTTAGATTTTTCTGTTGATGTTTAGATTTTTCTGTTGATGTTTAGAATTTTTTTCTGTGACGCTGGAGTTATGTCAAGGAGACTAGAAATGCATGAGTACACACGTTCTAGGCCAGAATGAAATGAGACTGTTTTAAAACTCTCATGATCTGTATGCAGCAGGTAAGAGAAATAGGCTTTTGATTGATAGGTTGGCTCTATTAAGTTTTTACTTTAATATTAGTGAGGGGTTTCGTTTAACTTTATTAGAGTGATGAGCATGAGTTCTCATCTACATTTTGGTGTAGACTTATGTGCTCTCCAAAGTGAGGAGGATCTCCCATATTTCATAAAATTTAAAAGCTTTTGGCAACTTGAAATACAGTTTGCTGTGCAAAAGTTAAAATACTTGAAAAAACACTTTCAATTGGTATTCTTTTATATGGAAAAACCAAATGCTAGCCCTTTTAGAAATATTTCCAGTAGAAGGGTTTAGAAGACGTTCTAACTTTAGGTATCTTAAAAAGTGGTAGACTTTCAAAATACGCTGTTTTGGGCATAGTCATTCTTAATTTCAAATCCCCTTTTTTTGTTACCTTAGAATATGGATTTAGGCACTAAACAAAACATCGATGCTAAATTCATAGCATGCCTTTCATATGGATGGTTACTAGTACACATCTGTAAGTAGGATCTTAAGAATTTTTTAATTCATACAGATCGCAAGGAATCATAGATGCTAATTCTTACATGTCCATCTGGAAGTGTTCAGAATAATCTGAAAATCAGTGTTTTCAAACTTTGTGCTCTGAGATCACCATCTATGTTTCTTCCAGAAGTCTTTTGTACCCGTTTGTTTGGGCTGTTTGGGGTTTTTTTTAATAGTAATTGATATGTATGGGTAGCTACGCCAACTAGAGTATCAAAGGGAACACTTGCTGTCATGGTTATAATTATTATCTTTTTTTTGGTGGCACGATATCTGGTCTTAAAAATTATATTTGAATTCAGGGTTTAAAATTCTGGGGGTTCATAATATAAGTTTAATGGGGGCTCATTATAAGCTGGCATCACAAATTTCCAATTTTGAATTGCATTATAGAGAACTGCAACTCGCCAGCTAAGAAATAACATTTTCTCAACTGCCCAAGTGTGTGACTTGTCCATTTCAGCAGAACAGGTGTTTGAATGCTTTGGGGAATCTGAAATACTGCCCGGTTTGTAGCCACACATAACGGCACCTTCAGATTGCAGCTCTGGGTTGGGTTGGTTCTGCCTTACTTGTAACGAGCACTGCAGACCTTTGAGGACTGAAAGTTTTGACGTGTGAAGAGTGTAATGTAGTGGGGTAGGTATTGCTTTCAGTGCCCTTTTGGATAACTTTTTTTTCCAGCTTCTAGACTCCAGGCTTTAGAACTGTGAGACTATGGTGTTTTGTTTGCCCTTTTTTTTTTTTTTTTTTTTTTTTTGTGAGTCTAGTCATACAACACTCTACACAGTTCAATCACCTGTTTTACAGTGGAATTGCAACTGGTATAGGAAAACTATTGAGAAACGTGTAATTATTGTACAGTTCTATGAAGCCTTATCATGGTATCAGATATAAAAAGGTTAGTGTTAGTGTTTGCAAAAAGACTTTGAAAAATAAAGAATCATTATATGTGCAGTAACCTTCCTCTCTCCAATTGATGTACAAATTTGATTGGCTTGTTTCAAAAGTCAAACGTGATGTTAGTCTTCTCACCTTTTCCTCTAGACTTCACACTGAAGTAGAGCACCAACAGAGACTGAGACCAAATGCTTTACTGGCTTTCCTATTAACTAGGATTCTTAAGAAATAAAAGCTGTTTTTCCATGAAAATATGTTGTTCTGAAGTGTGGCATTACACTCAAACTGGTATTTTCCTTTTGTCTACCTCTGTTATTCCCCAGTAAAATGTAAAAATATATTTTTATAAATATTGAGTTATTAAGGCATTTAAGAGTCTATGGAGAGGTTAATGCAGCTGTGACTTTCTTTTCAGCAGGTTTTCATTAAGACCCAATTCTTTTTATGTTTTCTTTTTTAAATTATACAATTTTTCATAAATTAATCTGAACATGAACTAACATTTTTCACAAAATTTAAAATTACTTTTTTGAAATATGATTATGAAAATCTTGTAGTATAGTGCAGTAATGTTTAATACCAAATTTTAACAAATTTGAAGTTGACCAAGCTGAGTTGCTTTTAAACTTTTTTCCTGACTGAGCATCATTGTAAATAAATTGGTAAGAAGTTAAAACCCCAGTGAAGTTTTCACTGTATTTGCTCTTTTTTTAAGCATGCTTTCTAATGACTTCTCTTGCTCACTAGAAATTACAAAAATCAAACCCTTTGCTCAGTTTCTAACTGTTCTTGGGTTCCGTTCCGGTGTTCCTTATACTCCATGTTCCTTCAGCCCCAGCCTTTTGGTGAGGGGTTCATTGGGAGCAAAGCTGCCTCCTTCCCTCCGTATATTATGAGAACAAGAACTAGCAGCAGGTTGAAACAACTTGTGGAGAATCATGATTGCAAAGATTCCAACTGGAGAAGTAGCTGTTTCTACTAATTCGCCCCGTGTGACAGAATGGATGTGAAGCCACTTAAATAGAGCAACAGGGAAAGAGCACTGGTACTTCAGGATAATTTGGGATAGCTAATCGCTTTCTTAACTGTGCAATCCAAAATCAGTTGCTTAGTTTCAAGATCAATCAGTACTTTGCTTTACCATCAAATGCTGTTTAGTGGTTTCCTGGCAAGGTAATTTTACAGAGTTACAGGTATCTATTAGAGATTCATGGTGTGAAGAGCATGGCCAAGGTAGACATCTGGAAACAAAAAGCCCCAAAAGCAAAGGCACGTAAGTCGTAGCAGGTTCTTGAATGTTCATATACAGCTGTAAAGAGAGAATTAGTTTCATTTTGCATCAAAATGTTTATCTGTTTCTCCTGCTGACTTTTTCTATTCCTTTTTTTAATTGAATTTCAGTCCCTCGTACAACTTACATTTTGTATAAGGATTGCAATTCACTTAAAGTCATTAGTATGTTAAATGCAGTGCATTTTTGGCTAAAACTTGTTCTAGACATTTTTCAGTTAATCTATTTACATTTACAAATGCTTAGCTTAATTCACTTAAGAAAACTTAAAGGTATTGGATGCTTCGTAGAAACCCAAACTTGCCTTTAAATTTTCCAGTAAAGTTGATACCCATACCCTGAATTCTTGTACCGTATAACTAAGTCAAACTCTTATAAACAAAACACATGCCTAGAGATTTTAATTGGATTTTAAATTCTTAGTTTTATTTCTGAATTTGAGGAAACATACTGCAGTATGATAAATGAATTATGTAAGTTGTGTACTTGTGTTGATTTGACTGATGTGTATTTTAGTGCTCATTATACAAGGCTTGAAGTCTTACTGCCAGGATACTTGGAAAGTTCTGTCAAATATTTATAGAATTATGAGATCTTTTGCAGCGAATTGTTTTTTGCTCATTCTGTAATATGAAAATATATCGTTAGATTAAACTTTTCAGTAAGTTGACTTGGAATTTTTCTGACAGGTTATTTTCTCTCACTAAGTTGAATTGATAATATTCATTTATACTTTAGAAAACCAACATTTAAAAAAACCTCAGCATACTGCAATAGCATCTAACCTGTGACAGCATCTGCGAAATCCCTTGGTTTGTCTTCAATTTTGTTTCTTAAAGGGGTTGTGTTTTATACTACCTTTTTAATAAACAAACTCGTGATCAAAACAAGTCTTTTCTGATTAGTTTTGAGATCATGTATCTGTCTTACTCTTTCCCTCAGTAGAAAATAACTCTAGCATTTGGTGCAGTGTGACTTGAATTTATAAAGCCTATGTGTTCCCATGCCATCCCAATTGGAGTCCAGGAGACGTGGGTAGAATTGTAAGTGTTTACAGTGGGACATGGTACTTGTTCCCTCTTCCTGGGTTTTGTCTCCAACTTCATTCTGGCTTGGTGTGTTAATGGACCTTACATGATAGCAGCAGCAGGAGGCATGACTGACTGCAGGCACAGGAGCTACAACTGAGGCTGGGGGGTTAAGAACAAGCAGAATTTCCATCTTATTCTCAGAAATTAAGATTTTTTTAATTGTTATTATTATTGACTTCTTTATTCAAATCTTAATGTTCAGAATGCTTTTAATGCACTGGAAATCCATCGTTTCAATTCCTATACTACAGTGGAACAGGGATTATAATCTCACTTTTACCCAGGTTTTTTTGGGGTGTTCACCTAAGATCTTTAAACTGATGCCACCTAACAACCTTAAGTGCTCTAACTGCCAAGCTAAGAGGAAGTTCTTGAATGAGATCTTGAAAAGCTTTAGCAGAAGCAATCTCTGCTATATGAAATTGTTTAGGAAAGGGGATCCAAGAATGAGTGAGATGTTGAAGACACTTGCCCTGCTGATGGACTGGAATCCAGTCTGTCTCACAACAAAAATGTGTTTATGCAAAGTCTGTGCCAATAAAAGGCTGAGCACGTGCGGGGAAATCTCCCAGCCTGGTAGTTAAATTGTTCTGGGAGATGGCAGAGGGCGGATTCATACGTATTTAGGCAGAGGGAATTGGATTGTGCTCTCCTACTTTCTGACTGGGTCAGTAAACAAACTCTTGAACTACTGAATAAAAGTCATAAAATGCCACCACTTTGGTGACTCAAGTTCCCCAGTGTATTTTTCCAGCTGAGACTGGCAAATTTGGCCGTAATTCAGCATTTCTGGAGTGGCTGCGGTCAGGTAGCTGGTTAACTTGCTACAGAAAACCCCCGAACTAACTGCTTCTTGCTACAGCCTTTACAGAACAAGAACGATGTTTTTATTTTCAGAAGATTTCTGTAGTTAGTTAAACAGATCCAGCAGAGAAGAGAGAGAAAATTGGTTATCCAGCTTAACTGGGATGAAGACAGGTGATCTCTTCTTCCTTAAAAATGTTTGCAGCTACAAACTTACTGTGGTAACTTGGCATAGGCAAATACTTTCTGACCATGGCCAAGCTTGGTTCTCTGCCATAACTTGTTTATCATCTTACTCTCAACTCTTCCGAAGTCCAGACGCTGTCTTCTTTGTGTACACATTGTCATAAAAACCAAACCAACAATCCCTACTTACAATCTTATTTTCCTCATTCCTGAAACCTCCTAACCCGGTTGACTTGTTGGAGTGCATTTCATGCATTCTTAGCAGATAGGCTGAAGGAAACGCCTAGTTCACTCACAGCTAGAGGCTAGAAAGCGTGGAGGGAGTTCATGAACGTTGCTTGTCTCCTGCAGTCACTGCAGAGTGCACGCAGCCTGCTGGGGCAAGGATCCCAAACTGCTGGACACAGCATGACCGACCCACGTCGGGAAAACCTTTCTGGTGTCACGCCACTTGTGACAGTGAGTTAAGGTAGGAGAATTCAATGATAATGTATGTTCAGTGACTTCTTCAAATGTTTCCTTGTTTGAAAAATTCTTGATGAAAGAGAATGCCTGCTTGGTGTAGGCTATTGCTTAATACTTGGGAAGTGGATTTTTTATTTTATTATTTTATTTTTAAAACTGGTTTAGGACACACGATATGGAGAACAAATTGTTCCCTGTCCAGTGCTACAGAGCTGGGAATTAATACTACTAGCAAGGGTGGAGAATGTGAAAAATACTGTAAACTACTGGCACTTGGGGTGAGCAGTCAACAGCTGTGTTTCTTAAATCTGTTGACCGACCATCCCTGTTCACCTGAAGGACAAATAACTTGGACAATTACTTGTACTATTCAGCTGTAATTAACCCATTCTGAGAGTAATGTGAGGTGAGCTGAGGCTGTTTCATCCTGAGTTCCACTTCTATATTTTGACACCAGTTTGTGGCAGACACAAAGTAGAAGGATTGCTGCCTTTTTTTGCAGACATCCTGCTGGAGGATGGAAGAATGGGAAGCTGAGGTAACGAAGAACACAGTGCTCCAAATCTAAGTCCTGACTCTTGGGCCGTGCATGTGAACACTGAGAGGACTGGGATATGACCTAGGTTATATCCAGCCTTTTTATGGCTACTTGTTGGAAAGCACAAGAGGTTTTCAAGGGAAATGAGAACATGATAGATAAATGCCCATTCTTTCTTTAAAAAAACCCACACTTTTTTAAGCATTCTAACTACTGTGGTCACAATTCACACAAGTGTAGCAACTGCTACACACCAATAAATGGTGCTGAAGGAGCTTACAATTAATGTCACGAGCATGTTAATAAAGTGGTATGAAGATGCAATGGCTGGCTTGCACTGAGTGAGGAACAGGAAATACAGACCTCTGGGCCAGAGCTAATGCTTTTTAAATTGTATGGTGATGTGTGGTGGTGGAGTGGTGTAGGAAGAGCTGGTGTGCTGCTTGCTGTCAAGATGGCCTGATACAGTCCTTTCTCTGGCCTATGGTTGCTGATGACTTTGCCAAGCTTTTACCTCCATTTACAAAGGCAAGTGTTGGCCTCCAGCTAAACAACCAGAAAGTTTCTTAACCTAAACAGTGGGTTGCTTTCTAAAACAAGGCTGGGGAAAAACAGTGTCTCTTCCTTTGCTTTGTGCTTCCAGTTGTTTGAATTGTGGTAGTTCCTGCTCATCTCATGGTGGTCCTTGGGAAGGTGCCTATAAATCAAGAGGAGGGTTTTCTAGTTTAGGTATTCTATGTTTGGGAAAGTTTGGTCAGTTTTAAAGTTCTGAAAGGTTGACTTCTGAATCAGACAGCTATTACAATGTAGGCCCTTGCATTTCCTAACTGATGAGCAAGCTGTATGTGTCCCATCCATACCACTGTGTTTAGGTGGACTGGAGCTGTGGAAAGGATTATGGGGCAAAGCAATAGAAATCCTAAATTGGGGAATGAGGAACATAAATTGATGGTTGATGACAGGGTATTAGGGCTATCTGAGCCAGGGACTATGAAGGGGGAGAACTGAGTGGAGACTACGGAGGAGGTCAAGGTAACAAGCAAAACTAGACACAGAAGCAAACTATAAACATGAATGAGAAGTTTGTAGTTGAAAGCTTAAGCATGAAAAGGTGGATAGATTACAGCTGGATAACCTTAATCCTCCTTCTTACTGTCTGAATGCTTGGCTTTACAGCCTTAGCAGTCTTTTCATGTATAAGAAACACTGAGAGGCCTTTTGGAGGCAGCCTTTGCAGATGCTTCTGAAAATACCCTTTGAAATACAGATGAATGTAATGTTTGTTAGAAAGCTTCCAAGGACTGGGGGGTTTCTGATTAGAAAAGGAATCAGATAAATGTGTGGGAATGGGTTAAGCAACACTGCACATTGCAGGGTTAGTTGGATGGAAACACAGATCTGATGATTCATTAGATTTTGCGTGATACAACTGGCTATCAGCCAAAGGTTTCCCCAGTCTCTGAAAAATAACAGCCACCTCTTTGGTACCAAGGTAAATCAATTATCCTGTGTGATGTGAGAAGCTGACAATAAGACTGGAAAATTGAGTAGGAACAGCAGGCACTTCTCCACACTCATAGCCTGAGCATTGCTAAATATGATTTTGATTACAGCAGAACGTATGAGCTCTGGTTGTGGAACCAGCTCCCCTAAGGCCAGCAACTGCACAAATGCATAAAAACCATGCTTCTCCTGGGTGAGCAGTGACATTCCTTGTCCTGCTTTTACCATATCTGGCAGCAGAGGTTTTTGGGGAGAACAGAAAGGAGCTGTTGACTTCCTGTGAAGTATTTTAGAGTAATTCCTGTCTTAAATCTGTAACTTGTGGTTGAGCTACAGTGTGTGTTTAGGCAGCCTTGCTGCCAAAGCTTTAAACAACTGACAGACCCACCATGTTCCTAGGTACGTTATTCCAAACAAAAAATGGGGTTTGTGTTTGGTTTTTTTTAACTTGAATTTGCCAGAATTTGAATTTTCAGTAATTTAATCTGACTGTCTCTTTCTAACAGGTGAAGCAACTAATTACTCTCAGAACTCTTTTCCTTGGGAAGGTCTGAGTTTACGGTGATCAAGGTAGTTTGAACTTTACATTATCTAAAGTTGTTATTATTTTAAGTGCCCATGAGTATTTTTTCTTCTTTATTTATATTTTCACTCTGTTAGTATGTGGTTTTGAACTATGCAGAAACCAGAATCAGACAAAGCAACGGGTTAAGATCACCTGAAACTTCACCCAGGGCTAATTCCACCTCTGAATTACTTGCCTAAGTGCTTCAGTTCTTTCACCAGAGTTCCATCCTCAGGATATATCTGTGCAGTACTGGGTCCTAAGCCCCAAGGTATAAAGATGGATGAAGGCAGGGTGAGAAGAACTTGGAGCTCACCAGCAAATGATACTGCACTGAACGAGCTAAAGACTAATTGGACACACGTTGTCTGATTGGGAAAAACAGACTCCCATCACAATTCTGAAAAATGTAGTAGGTGCTTATTGAAAGGTTTCTCCTTCTGTTTTATGTTTAAAGTATTTCATATTAAAAGCATCTAATAAGGAAATCAGTAAAGTAAAGGTGTGTGGAAAAAAGAGAAACCCAGATAAAGAATCTAATCTTACGAGCAATAGTTCTTCTGGCCCTACCAGTCTCAGGAGAAATATGGGCTCATCACTGTGCACTTTAAATTGAACAGTATTTCTTTGACCAGTCTGCTTTTTTGGGTTTGGGATTTATTTTTTTTCAGGGTCTGTTGGTTATTGAAGATGGAAGAAACGAGGAAGCCCTCTCCAAAGCCATGTAAAAGCAAAGAACCTGTGAAAACCGAATGGGGGTCTCAGAGTGTGGTATTTACGTATTTCCAAGGAGATATTAACAGCGTTGTAGATGAACATTTTTCTAGAGCTCTGAGCAATGCCAAGAACCCACAAGACCTGAGCACGAAGCACAGGGGCGAGACAGTTCTCCTGAAGAACGGTGAGACACTTTCCATGTGTGAGCATGCTGTTAGACAGGGGCGACTACCTTTCACTAAGGGATTCAAGATGCAGCATGCTTAAATTTGGAACTCTGCACAAACAGAAAGCAAACTATCATGCTTGCAAAGCCCTGGATTATATACCTGGGACTTCCTGGGTAAATCCCTGTGCTTTCTGGGGTGCTTCTCAAGCTCTCTGTGGGCCTGTTGGCAGGACCGGGTGCTTATTTTCCAGCCAAATGGCTCCATCACTGTTGGATGCATTAAGTGACTGATGACTTAATTTGTCATCTTTGGAAAAATACCTTTGTCTAAGCTTGCAATTCTTAAAAACCTGCCTATGCTAGTGGCCTGTAAAAAAATGCATGTAATATTTATTTGAAAGTTTTGGTGGTGGTGGCTTTAGTCTGCTTTTAGCACGAATTTGTGGTTGATTTTTTTAAGATAAGCATCACTAAAATGAATATATATTTCTGTAAAAATGAATATGCAGTATAGTAGTGTTCCCTTTGAAGTCTGTAGGAATTTACCTTGGAAAAATTAAGAATTGATAGACTTCAGATGTTTTCTTTCTTTTTTTTTTAAGTAGATGGTGCGTCTCCCCACCAGTGGAATTTCTCTTCACATTGCTCCAAACCATACCCATCATCATCAGCAACAAGCATGTCAAATTCTGGTCTGAATTTTTCCACTGCAAGTATGGCAGGCCAATACCAGCCAGCAGCTCTGCGGAGTCATCCAACTCAGCCTGCCGATTTATGGTCCTTCCCTTCGATTGGGACTCCCAGTCTTACCAGTTCGGTATATCATCATGCCTTGCCTGACCTGCACGTGGTAGATGAGCCCATCTCTGACAGGAAATACGGTTCTCTTCTTGGCCTTCTGCAACAGGAACGGTGCCTAACATCCATGCAGGAATGTTCCATGAAGCAACACTCAAGTTCTGCTTGTATGACTGGACCTGCTAGGTTTCAAAATATAAGTCAAAGTTCAGCTCCTGGAGCAGGTAAGGAAATACTTGCTATCACTTTATTCTTTGATGGCGTCTTACGTAAAGAGGCAAAACAATACAGTCTGTTCCTGACCTTCTCAAAGTGGAGCTGTCTTCAGCCCAGCTCGTAGAAGTATGTTTTAAGAGATGTGTGCTGTGGTACTTGGCATCGATATAGCTTAATCAAAAAGTCTGTATCTCCCACTCCCATGGTATTTTACCTTCTGCCTTACACTAGGGAGATGTTTTAAGTGGAAACAGATGTTATTCACAGTGCTGTCAGGATCTCTACCTTCAAGGTAGCAGGTATGGTGTTTACCACATATTCCTGTATTATGACCAGAAAGAGGTGGCCAGGTAAGTGCCCCAAGGAACCTTATCTTAGTGATGTTCTGCCTACAGGTAAAACTGCAGCACTTACCAGAAAGCATGGGAATTTCTCTCCCCCCCACAGTCTCTGTCTGTAGCTGGGGTAAAGGGGCTGCTGGGCCAGATGAGCCTTGTCTCCCAGCTAATTGCTGCCTGCCACGAAGCACTGCTGTCCTGTGTGTCAAAGGCTGTGATTGCTTCCCAAAGCTGCTGCAATTCATGCAGGAGTGATGATTGCTGCTTATGTATTACGAACAATTAGTAGGAATTCCAAACCGATGTACTGCCAGCAGACAGAAAAAAGGTGGCTAGTGACTGAAGTGTTTCCTGGGAGAGTTACATCCCCATGGCATCTGGGGCTGCTGGATAAAACTGCTCCCTTGTGAGTAACTTCTGCCTTCAAAAAGCTTTCTGGGATCAGGCTTCCTGGTGGCCTGTCAGGGGATGCCTGCGTGGCTGTTCCTAGGCGTTACCCAGATAGTCAGCTTGGCACTGGCCTTCAAGAAAAAGGGTTGTGAAATTGTTTGGGGAGTCTGCTGGAAAAATACAGCCTCTCCTGCCTGGTGTTTCTAGATAAAAGGACACAGGCATGTGAAGAAGCGATACTGAGTCTTGGCTTCTGAAAAATAGACAGCTGGGAAATATCTACTGGTTACCCAGATCCTAATCAGCATCAGCAGGAATTTGGCAGAACATGGGCTAAAAGTACTGCTTGTATCTGCAGGCTTATCCATAGTTCCTCTTTTGAGGCTACACTGAAGCTACGTTTTTTTGAACACCCCAACAGTAGGTGTTTTGCAAATTTATTCCTGCTAGAGTGTCTATTCTGGCCTGTGTGCATGGAAGGGGCAGAGAGTGTGTGTCTGCAGCTGGAATAGAAACTTCCTGCTTGTGGTACGTAGTTAGATTTAGTGGGGGCTATATGTATGTGTGGCATGGGCATGCACCCGACACTTCTTGCAGCTAGTAAATGACAATTAATTACTTTAAAGGACTGGACTTCTAGGATTTAATTTAAGAACAAGGTTAGGTGCCCTCTTCCCCCAAGGGGGCAATGTGAGCCTGTTAAGGCTTGGGAGCCTGAGGCACCAACTCCTCCAATGGAGATGTTTCTTGTCTTGAGATCAAAAAAGGGAAGCACTGCTAACACAGTGGAGGTTTCCCCCCCCCAAATTTCAGAGAGAAAATGGGTGTGGAAATATTGAAAAAGAAATTTAAAAGGTCAATATTCATTCCCCAACCATGGCAAATTAAAGGCTTTTTTCCTGGCTTTCCGAATATTCAGGAAGCCTCATAGCACCACATGTATAACACTGTAGATGTGCTGATCAAGCAACCCAAAAAGAACAGATAAGACACGGCTGGCCTGTGTTCATAGGGAGTTTTTGGCAAGCCCCTAGGATATGTGCATCCAGTCTGGCTGTGGGAGTCCCTGTTTCTTGGCTCTATCTTTTAAATATACTTCTCGTTCCGCTGTGTCATGTTTAAGAACAGCTGATATTTATATTTATGGAAGTGTAGATTGCTGTGCCAGACAGCACAGAGCTCCCCAGCACCTGTGCTATAGGCTGGGCTGCAAAAGCACAAGGTTTCCTTAGGATTTACTGTCTGCTTTTAGCTCTGTGTTGAATCTCTGCTCATCTCAGTTTTTTTTAATTTTTGCTCAGAGAGGAAAGCAGGCTCTTACCAGGGCTCAGAGAATCCCAGTGTGAGCCACACCACTGCAGGTGAGTAATGAAACCAGCAGGTTTGGAACAAACTAGTGCTTGCGTGTGAAGGGTAGCTGCCTTGCTTATGCATGCAGAATCAAAGATGCTTATTCCTTGCTTGCTTCCAGACTGTATTTCAAAAGCTTGTTTTTCCCCAGATGGGAACAGGGAGGAGGGAAAATAGTCTATTAATGTGGCAAACATGATTTTCTAACTCCATCTACCTTAGGTTTTGTGGTTATACCATCAGCCTGCCACTTCACAATGCCCATTTTGCACTGACTGTCCAAGTTCCAGATCCCAGAAAGATAGGACACCCCTTGCTTTGTATCTCAAGCCCCCAGCGTCCTGTTGGGTGTGTGCCAGCACTACTGCAGTGGTCACCCACAAACCCACCATGCTCCAAGAAATTATTCCCAAAGCATTCAGACTTCTGTAGGTCTCTTGAGACTGCATCATACCCTTATGTTTGTTCTTTGATGTGCAGTAATTTGGGGATGCTTTGGATGGCTCATTGTGGTTATTCTAGTAGGAGCCATCTTGCATCAGAAGAGACCCAAAGGTCAAGAGATTGCATGGAGTGTGCTGTTTGACTGTCCTGACACTGCTGTGTCTTTCAGGTATTCAGATTCACGACAGAAGACGAGATTTGTACTTTTAGTACCTGGATGCTTCTGTTTTATCCTGAAAGAGGAAGTTGTTGCTGTGAACTTTTGTTATTTGCAACTGTGAATCAAGAAGACATGAACTGCAGCCAATTCTGTGCTTTTTCTCTCAGTTGGAAGGAGAAGTGTACTATTTGGGGAATGAAAAAAATAATCTTTTTCTATTCAGTAAAAAACTTCTAATAGCTGTGGTATTAAACCTGACAGAATGCTTGTTGTGGAGAATATTTTCTACTTCAGGCTTTTCATGCAGGCCTCTCCAAAAGGGCTCTTAGCACTTTTTAATCTTCCTGTGTTTATTCATTTACAATCTCTTGATAAGAAGCCCAGTTCTTATCAATGCAGTTAAGAACCGCAGGTGTGCGGTTAGTATAAATTCAGTGCTGCAGCTTCTTATCTTGATTTGATATCTCTGTATTATTTAAAATAGTCTTAGACCATGGGCAAGAGATGTCAAGACAATCAGAGGTCAGCAAAGCATGGTACTGCATTTGTGTTTTGGAAGTGCAGTAATTTGTAACCATACTGGCAAGTCAGAGGGATGTTCTTCACAAACTAATATCTGTGTGCCCAAAGACTCTGATTCGCCCTCTCATAATGTATAATCATTCTCTACAAAACACTGAATTAACCTGAGATCTGGGAGGGAATCTGGGTCCTCACTTGATGCAATTAAAATACCACTGAGCAAAATCTGGAAGTGGGGATGGTCTTTTTTCCCAGGCCTTCTGCAGGTGTAAAAGATTCTTTTTCTAAATCACCCCTGTGTAGTTGAATTCCAAATGACGGAGCTGGAAGGGCTCTGTCACCAGAACAAGCAAAAAAATATCTCTGCTCACAGTAGCTGCATCCCACTGACCTCAGAACTGCTGAGCAGGGGCGGTCTCGATGCTCTTCCACGCAGCAGAAGCGGCAGCTGTGAGCTGCGTTGATCTTGCACCATCAGACCCTCACGTCACTTCACCACTCGCCCTTGGCAAATATGTTTGCTGAACCTCCTGTGAGTAAAACCTCATGTGACTGATGTTTAGGTTTGTGCACGTAACCCCTTACTGTATTGTAATTCCTAAGGATAAAAATTATTTCGGTTTATTTTTTCCTTCAGTAGCTATACATAAAGCTAATTGTGCTCCTTTTATATTAAATTAATCTGACAGCTCTACACAACTGCTTAAGGAAAAAGATGACCTTTTGAGATTGTAGAGCTTGGGATTTATGGGACAAATCCTTAGCTGCTGTAAATTGTGGCTCTCTTTATGCCAGATACCTACACTGCCGCTGGTCTACTTCAGGTACAACACCTTGTGTAATTTTAGAAATAATTTCTGTTCAGAAACTTTAGATGCTTATGATACTGATTTTAAGAAGAAAAATGTAAAGAAATCTCAATCTGTGTCATGCAAACTTGCTCTAGCATATACATGAGCAAGACCAACTTGAGATGAGGTACAAGAGGAACCTTCTTAATTAGTAAAAGGTAGATCAACATCTGTCTTCCTATAGATAAGCACTGAAAAAATAATTTGTTTTTAATATTTCTTCACATTTGCCTTTCTTCTCTTCTAAGCTTAGGAGTACCCCTCCAATTAGGGTGTTTTGTCATCCACAAACCACTTAATTCTCTGCTTTTTTGAAAGGCTATGCAGTTACGTAATCTGACTTCCTCTGTGGGCCGAAGCAAAGACTTCCACACTGTACTCCATACATCTGTCTTACCAGCGTGTGTTGTAATTCCAGTGAAGTTATTGCTTCGAAATAACTGAAAAACTATTTCTTTTTTGTCTCTCTCTGCCATACCTCCTCCAAGTGGGGGTTGGACAGCATGGGAGGAGATCCCCCTGGTTTTAAATGCATGTCGCTTATCGTGAGGACACATGGCATCACTGATTCTGCCTTGGTGTGGCACCACTTAGAGCCATTGCCACAAGCTTTGGCAGTGCCCTGTCCTTGCCATCCAGCTGAGTGACAGACCCTAGGGCGAGGGACCAAGTGCCTGGGCAGCCCAAGGGCTGGTGCCTTATCCTGGCAGGGAGACCCCTGGCGCTGGGCTTTGGGCCGGGTGCTTGCTCTCCTCCCTGGCTGGTAGGAGAATGATCAATAACCTTGGGGCAGAGGGCTGGGGGTCAGAGGCTCTACTGCTCCCATGCTTTGTCTCACACCACCGCAGCAAGGCGCACCGAAGCGTGCCTGGGTTTGTAGGCATCTTGCTCTTCTCCAATAAGCACAGTTGACCCATCAGGGCAATCTGCCTTTAATGATTGGTAGGAATAGAGGTGTGGATGTTTCACAGCCCTTCCCTACCATAGATAGGCTTTTACATATGCATATACACACACATATACACTCCTCTTCAGGACTGTTTGTCCAGCATGGAGTGTTTCTTGCTTCTCTGCCCAGCCTAGCACCGTGTTCCTGATGCTTCCATACTGCCGTCATGCTCCGATGACGGCGTCTTCATTCCCATTCAGTACGTGTGCTCTTTCCCTCAGAAGGACTTGGCAGACAGCTCGCTGCATTCAGCGGCTGCCATCTGCTACTTCCCACGGTTATTTTCAGTTCCTCCTCTGAATGCAGCAATCACGGTGGTGGCAGGAGGGGAAAGGATGCAGGATGTACCCGTTTCAGCAGCTTCCAAGTCCCTGAACACTAGCGCACCTCACCGGGGACCTCTCCAAAGGACGAACGTGGGCCGGGTGTTAGGTTTTCTGGTAACTCACTGACCCTGTGGGAAACCACTCTCTGCCTTCCTTTGGGTCCCATTTCTAAAGCTCAACTGCTGTGTGCAGATGGTTCTTCTCCTCTTTCTTCTTCTGATGGGCAGATGAGATGCAAACCACACGCTCTGTGATTAGCACAAAGAAGAACACCGCAGCGTTTGAGATGCCTGCCCTGTGAGGAGACTGAAGCTTGGGGTTTTTTTTTTAATAACCCACAGGTTATTAAAACTGTTGTACATTTTTTCAGCGTGCTTGTCCCAGGACACAGGCATTTTCCTTCTGTGTGCCTGGTGTTTGCGGGCGCCTTGCTTTGCCTTCTCATGCGGGATGGCCCCGGTCCAGCTCCTCCTCCGATGGTCAGATAAACCTTGGGGGTGGCTGGGAGCATCGAGCTGGCTTAACGACTCCACCCCGCTTTAGTCACTCATTAGCAGTGTTAAAAATAGTCTGGACTCCAGTGAGAAACAAGAGAGGTTCTTTTGCTATTAAAGAAAAACCTAAAGGTTGTTTGTTTTCAAAAAAAAAAAAAAATAAAAGGAGATGGGGGAGGAATGTTACTGAGTAACTCAGCCCCTGTGGGTGCTGGGTGCCTCCCTTCCCGCCAGCCTGGCTTCTTGGCCAGCCTGGCTCTGAAAGATCCCAGGAATAGGACAGAGATGTGACTCTGTGTTTGTGTTTATGTTGTTCTTAATCTTGACTGAGCAGCGGAAAGAACCACAAATTCTCTGGTGTGTGAGAAAAGACAAACCGTGCTGGCAAGCCCAAAATAACTGGAGGTGGCAGTGTGTTGCTGGGGGGCCAGGCAGTCTCTGGGGTCACTGTGAGAGGGCTGGCTGGCCCCAGCCCAGGGACCACCATCTCACAGTGATGCTGACAGCAACGTCACCCAGGAAAAGGGTCGTAGCTGGTGGCTCTCATGCTGGAGCTGATATCCCTTTCCAAGAAAGGAACCCAGGCTGCTGTTGCTTTCATTTTTGTTCAGATGTTGTTTGTTTTCCCTTCTCCAGTGAGAAAGGGACACCTCATGTACCCACGTGGCGTGTAGCCGTTTGCAAACACTGACTCACTGCTGGACTTCCTGACTATCTTGCTGTATTTCAGCCTCTTCCGAGGGGGTCTGCCAAGCAGGACAGTCCTGTTCCTGGTGAGTCAGGTGCTGAGGCTGAGCGCTGGCCAGAGTGTGTCAGCACTGGTGAAGATGTAACTGCCTGAACTAAAGGGGTGATGTGATCTGTGCCCTGTGCAGTGCTGAGGTCAGGAAGTGGGAGTGATGTTTGCAAGTGTCCAAAATCCTTTTTATAATTTATTTTTGTTTTTAAACATCTGAGGTGTGGTTGATGTGGGAAAGTTCTGAAAGCGTTGCAGCAATCTGGGGAAAGAGAACAGTGAATTCACAGCATCCTTCCCCCCCAGCATGGGTAGAAGGAGCAAGCTTGCAGGATGATAGAGGGGCTTTCACCTTCGCTTGTGAATGCAACAGCTCCTTGTTCCTGGGTGGGTGCTCTGAAATACCCTCAGGAATATTGCAGCCAAACCTCTCCAAGCCCTTTCTATCCCTTTCTGAAGGGCTGCTTCTGCTTCCTCTGTTACCAAGCAGCCTGGAGCACCTTGCAGACTGGCAAGGAGCTGGGCAGGGTGATGCTGCCGCCTGCAGCCGCCCCAGCTGAAGCTGCAAGAAGGGGGTACTGGGGCCAAACCTGCCCCCCTCATTCAAGAGCACAGTGCCAGCCTTTTCCAAAGCTGGTGTCAGTAAAGTTTCCCTTTATTTTGTGGGGGGGG
>VZTU01012808.1:23900-85193 GCA_013400835.1 Zapornia atra | reverse complement strand
GTGTGTTTGGGTTTTTTCCCCCTTTGGGCAGACTTAGTTATAAGTCACCACCCAGCCTTGGTACACATGAAGGCAAACCCAAAATAACTGGAGGAGGGCATTTCCTGGGAAGGGTAAAAGTGTTGTTGTGTTGCAATCTATGGACCAGCCACTGCACGTTTTGGGCTCAGGGCTCTAATCCACTTAGCTGCTGCTCCACTGAGAGCTTGGCACTCCCGTACACCTTATCATATATATCATTACACTGGGGGATTTCAGCAGAGAATGGGTGTGAACTGGTGGTTTGGTGCCTTGGTTGCTGGGAGGAGGATGCTCCTCATTTCGGTATCACACTTCATGTCGGAGGGCTGCGTGTTACTGCAGTGCCAGCACTGCTGTGCAAGCAATTTAGCTGTGGTCTTGTCATCCACATCACAGTTTCTCTGCTGAGGGGGGGTGCAGAGGCAGCTGAGGGCTGAGAAGTCAGTGGTGGGGCTGTGCTGGGGCTTCGCAGGGCTCTCTGGGCCACCTCAGAGGATGCTTTTGTGTGGCTGGAGCCACAAGAGAGCTGCGTGACTCAAACTGGCTACAAGCCAGTTCACCTGTGGTGTTACCCAAAACATGGTCCAGCAAGAAGCTACCATGAACCCCCCTGAGCTCGGGAGCACTCATGCTGCTGGCTTGCACTGTCCCTGCAGCCTGGTTTCTCGGTGGGGGTTAAGCTGGGAGCAGCGCTTCCTCTGAGCAGTGTGAGCTCTGCAAAGCCCCTGCACCCCAGAAATCTGGCTGCTTCCCTGACCTGCATCCTTGGCTTCGTACCCCCATCTCCCCCCACATCGCCCCAACCTGGGCTTTGCAGCTCTGGGTTTGAGTTTGACCAGAGCAGTTTGTGTTTTCCTCATCTCTCTCCAGCTGGCAAAACAAGGTACAGCACGGGGGGGTGTGTGTAAGTAACAGCGTTTCATCTCCTGCTTGCTACCTTTCCGCTTCAGAGAGGGAGAACATGACAGCTCTCCTTTGCCTGGCACAATCAAAATAAGAAGTTTCTCTACACTCAGCATTAGAATCTCTCAGGTAGCTCCAGGCCTGGGTTGTTACTACAGAGAAGCATCGCTTTAGGTAAGTCCCTCTGCCAAACAAAACCAAACTGAGTAGAGGGAAAGAAACTGAATGTACTGGACCCCCAAAGGGCATCTCTGGTACCTGAGCATAGCCAAAAATAACCTGGCACTGTTGCATGCGACATGGTTGTGAGTGACTCCATCCATGCATGGACTTCATCTCTTTCCCTGTTCGTAGGCTCAGAGATGACCGAAGTCTCGCAGATACTACTGCATGATGTGCTCAAGGGACCATGCTTTGTTTTGGCCTTGCAGAAGATCAACCCTTTATTGGTCTTTAAAGATTAGTTCCCATGAAAGCCTTGAAAGTCTGTTTGTCTCACATTTATATGGACCCCATCCAACTACTTTGGGAACAGGCTGCCCAGAGAGGTAGTGGAGTCACCATCCCTGGAGGTGTTCGAAAACCGTGTAGATGTTGGCACTCCAGGACATGGTTTAGTTGACATGGTGGTGTTGGACTGATGGTTGGACTTGATGATCCTAATTAGAAGTCTTTTCTAACCTTAAAGATTCTATATATACTGGGACCACAGAACAATCCCCATGTCTGTCTGGGTCTGGTTGTGATGCCAGAAAGCAGGATCTCTGGATTTGTGGAGGTTGTAGAGCAGTATGGACTAATGCAGAAAAGCCAGGCAGAGAGGAATAATATTCCTCCTTTCGGATTACCCACAGGCCAAGTCCCAAGTGGATAAATGATATTTAACAAAAGCCACCATGTGCAGCTCACCGTTGTGAGGAACGTTGTGTGCAATCTGGGCACTGTATTCAAATTGCTCCAGAGAAAAACACAAGGGCTAATTAAAAATTATGGGCAATTAGGAAAGTCCTCCAGATGGATTTTTTGATGCATAAAAGAGGAGAGTTTTTTTAAGGTAGAATAAGTAGATTTTAAAGGAAAATCTCCTGGCTTTAGTTGAGCTCTCATCGTAGACATTTGAGACGTGTGATACTATCACGGTTCCACCTACCACACATTGTTTGTTGGTGCTGGGTTTGTGCCATGTTTTAAGAAAAGATTAGTATCAAAATGCTCTTTTTCCCCTGCCAAAGGCTGCCCTGCTGTAGGTGTGTGCAGAGGAGACAGGAGTTGCTCCCCTTGTGAACTGCTCTGCTCCAACCACGGCGTCCAGGGCTGTGCCGCGCTGTGGGGTACGCAGTGCCCAAGCGCCTCCATAACACAAAGGTGAGTGACCAGGGCTGGGGCAGAGGGGTGTTTCTACTCTTCTCCATGCAGGATCTAAGCACCCTCTCGTTGACCTCTACGTTTGCCTACAGGAGGGTGAAACGATTGCCCAACACCTGCCCTGGGCAAATGGGACTGTTTTGCTGGGCTTGTCCAAATCTGGAGGATAAGGATCATGTTGCACAGTTTGTCCCATTTCTTACCAAAAACAGTATCACGGAGGATTCAGTTTATTGGGTGGATTTAAGGGGTAAAATCCATGTGCACCGTCTTTAAGTTGGCCTATTGAACAGGTCAGCGTGTGACTGATGCCTGCCCACACCCGGGCAGGGCTGGAGGATGAGCTGGGTCTGACCAGGAAGCTTCTAGGTCTGTTGTTCAAACCACACTGTGACAGACTGCTTGTCTTGCAGGAACACCCACAGTATGGTGCAAGGATGGTGAAAATCATAAAGCTATGCTGGAGCTCACAGCCACGGGCCAGCAGCAAGTCAAGGGCTGGCTGCACCACGCATCACCAGCCCAAAAAGGCATCCCCGGGCAGCATCCTCCTGGCACAGGCACAAGTGGTGACCCCCCTCTCTGCATAGAAACCTGTTGTCTGCCCACAGCCTGCGTAGTGGTATCCCCAAAACTAGGTGGGTCTTGGTTGTTTTGGGGGGGTTATTTTTTTTTCTTGCTAATGCAGGAAAGCAGCCTGGGAATGCCGGTAAGGAGGAACAGTTATGGAAACAGCTCTGGCATCATCCTGTGGGGTGCTGTGCTGCCCAGGCTGCAGGAGGCTGCGCTTGGTCTTGGCAGATTTCCCACATGGACACGCTGCTGGGCACAAAACCACGTAACAGTGAGTAAGGAGAACAGCTGCCCATCTCCATGCAGAAATGCTTAGGGAGGGAGGGGTCTCAGGGAGATCAGAGCCTTCTCTACTGCTACTCCTTGTCTGGGAAAGATGTTTTCTGTGACTTTGCAAACTGGGGAGTGTGGGAGCCTAGATCCAGCTTTATTCCCCTGTGCACATCCACCCCCTTCATCTCTCACAGGCACAGCAGCAGCATGCACAGAGTCACAGAACATTAGGAGTTGGAAGGGACCTCGAAAGATCATCTAGTCCAACCCCTCTGCCAGAGCAGGATCACCCAGACTAAATCACACAGGAACACATCCAGGCAGGGTTCAAATGTCTCCAGAAAAGGAGACTCCACAGCCTCTCTGGGCAGCCTGTCCCAGTGCTCCATCACCCTCACAGTTAAAAAGTTGATCCTTATATTCCCATGGAACTTCCCCTGCTCCAGCTTGCCCCCACTGCCCCTTGTCCTATCGCTGCCATCACTGAGAAGAGCCTGGCTGTAAGTTTGCTTCAATGCAGACTGAGAACCCAAGGATCTTCAGCCTGGTTATGGCTTACAATGCATAGGAAGATGGATGCAAACTTCCTCACATGCAGTGGTGCAGCAGGAGTCTGCGCCCTGCCTGCGCCTCTGACTTCATGTCAGTAAGAGCAGGAATGTTGCACAGCTCTGCAGGCACAAGCAAAGGAAATAACTTAGTGCACTGAGTCAGCCAGGCTCAGTTTGAGCCGTTCTAGGATTGTGTGTGAGTCTCTTTTAGCAGTCTTGAAAGGAGGGAGAGAAATCTGTAATTAAATCGATACATATGTAAACGAGCATCTGCCACAGAACCAGTTTAACTTCTTTGTATTAAACATGTATTTCTGTTGACACGTTATTTGTGACATTCTTCATATATAAGGGTGTTATTAAATAGGATTTTGGCTTGATTTAAGCAATTAAATGAGTAAATTCTAGGCATTTGACGGATTTCTTAAAGCTTTGTGTTGGCTCTTGATGTGTGTTCTGGAGGCTGCCTCTGAGCTGACAGTACCGTTGGGATTTATGGTTATTCAGAAATAGGTGTGGGTAAGTCTGATGAACTGTCACTGTTTGGGTTTTCACTGACCAAATGTGGTCGGATGTGAAACTAAGGGGCCTTCTCACAAGGCTGTGCTTGGATTTGGTTTGTTTCTGTACTTGTCTACGAGCCCTTCTGAAACCTCCGCCAAAGCAACGGCTTCAGTGACTTCCCTCTTTAATTCTTTGGTGGCTCCAAACTCAAGCAGTTCCTTTTCAGTCCTCTGATGCATAGTAAAAATGCTGAGAGCCTGAAGCCTTCACGGTGTGAGAGAAGATACTGTTATTTTTCTGGTAGGAAATGAGTCTGGTCTTGCACTTCCTGAATGCTCAGTGCTGCTGTTTACTCCCTGGATAAATGTGATTCATTAGTCTTTGTTTCTTTCCAGGCCCTGATTCAGAGCTTTGACCTCCCTAAATCTCTCCTAAATTGAGATGTTTTTATAAATAAATAAAATACATATATTATACATATATATATTCCTAGCTGGTCTCTTTGGAAAAAACAAACCCCAAAATATATTGGACGCTCCATGGTGTGCAAGGCTTGGTGGTGGAGCTTGGCTGCAGCTGACATCTGGGTACCAGGGTCAGAGGATGTGCATCTCTTCTTCCTGAGCTGTATCCTTCATGTTTCTTCCTAAACTGGGAAATCCAGCTGTGTTGATACTGCTCAGTGGGGAAGGAGGAAAGGATGCTTGGTCTGGCCTCGTTAGATGTGTTATTTTTGGCTGCAGCAGGTTTTCATCATGTGTGTGTAGTCCTCTGTGTTTCTGGACCATGTGCATGCTGCACGTGGCTCTTCCCTTTGATGGGGTATTTCTTTTCTCTCCTGCCTAGTGTTGCTTCCACTGCTGTGATGGGAGGGGAGTAGGAGCAGTCCAACCAGCCAGGGTCACCTCTGGCTACTTTTACATATAGCATGTGGAGCTGATGAGGATATGCAGCGTGTTTGCACCTATGCAGTTAAGCTTGTTGCTCATTTGTGGGTGGATTCATCATGCTGCCAGTGACTGTGATAGATTGTGGTGCAACTCCAGGGTGACAAATGCTATTTTGTGATGCTACTATGGTGATTTCAGGAGGCTCCATTGGGACAGGGTTTATCTGCTGTGTGGATACCCAGAATGTGAAGATCTTCACTGATCCTGAAGACTTTAACAGAGACTGCTGAAGTCTTTAAATGTTACATTTGCTGTCTTGAGAGCAAAAGACACAGGAATAAGAAATTAACTGAGGCAAGGAATGCAAATGCTACCTGTTTGCCTGATGATGAAACGAGGGTATTTGGAAAAGCCACCTGCAGTGCCCACTGGAAGAGAATCACAGAATCACAGAATGGTAGGGGTTGGAAGAGACCTCCAGAGATCTAATCCAACCCCCCTGCCAAAGCAGGGTCCCTAGGACAGGTCACACAGGTTGGCATCCAGATGGGTCTTGAATATCTCCAGAGAAGGAGACTCCACCCCCCCCAGGCAGCCTGTCCTAGTGCTTCCGCTGCTTCCTGGGGAGCCACACTGTGTCCCAGAGCTGCTGTCAAACGGTGCAGTGTGGGAAGCAGACTTCCCACCAGGCACAGCTTTACAAGTGCCACTGTGCTGCGTTGCATCAGTAAAACTTGAGAATTCCCACTGCTAGGGAAAGAAAAACTGTGGAGCAGCTTGGCAAGGATCAGACAGATGGGTGAAACGAGGGAAGACAAGTGTTTGTCACAGCATGTAACCAAACTGTGCTGGTCCCAGCTCAGGGAGGCCATGGGGGGGGACAGCAGTACCCAGTTATCTCCTAAATGCAGCTCTCTGAATACAAGCCCTGGTGTAGAAAGTTAGAACTTTGATGGGTACAAGGTGAGTCCTTAATTTCCTTGGTCATCAGCTACTCTTGGAGGTGGACACTGGATCTTTTGGTTTTAGCGTAGGATGGCTTTTATGCCTGGCATCTGTGAAGCTCCAGCTTGGTTGGTCTGCCATTTTAATCCAACCCTCAACCCATGTAATGGCAGGTGCTGAGCATCGTGCAACCCCATCCCACATCCTCTAACGCTGCGTGTGAGAGCGGGTCTCCTTCTTACAGACCTGAATCATGCACTTTACCCTCTAGGACAAGCTCTGTGGTTTTTCTAGCAATAGCAGACCAAGAGGTCACTCCTACCACTCAACTCTTCTGAGGCTGTTTTCAGTGGCAGTCAGTGCTCGGAAAAATCAACCCAGTAAACATTAGAAGATTGTGTAATTGCCTAGTTTTGTGGTTCGTTGTAGTTGGGCATGGGTGGGCACTGTGGTGTGAACCTACTTTCAGTTCTATTGATGTTCTTTCTTTGCAAAACTAAAAAAACCCACCAACTTAAGTCCCCTTTTCAAAGATACTGATGGCCGCCCCTTGGACTGCACACTTGTTACCTCATGCACCACAAGAGGGAATCGGTGAGGGGGAGAATTCACCTTCCTGCCCAAATCCAAGCTGTCACTTAGAAGCCATTTCTGCGTGGTGTGGCACTGCCAGACCCCCTCATGATCCAGGGGTGCTGGTTAACAGAGACCCAGAGGGAGATAAGGACACTCACCACTTACTGTCACAGGCAAAACAGCTTTGACCTGGGAAAAAAAGGATCTGCCACTCCTGCAGCCCCACCTCAAGATACCATCCACCCTGAAATAATACTGCTCTGAAGGTTGGAGCTGGCATGGTGACAGTGTTTATTAGTTTGTGTCTATATTCTCTGTATATATTTGGCTGTTTCCACTTCTGGATCTTCACTCTTCCAGCAAGAGAGATGTTTCATTTCACCAATGATGACATTGAGACCAGTTGACTTATCTAAGGTATCATAAGCAACCAGACACAGGGAGTAAGAGAAAGTCAGTGTCCTGTCTGCCTGATCTCATGGACACATGGTGAAGGCCCACAGGGTCCACAACCTGCCTGTCCCCTGGCCCGTGGTGGGCTGTGGGGAGGCTGGTGTTGAGGGACCTGGCTGGGATGTGCTCTGGGTTTGCCTGCTTCTCTCTCAAACCACCGTTTCCAGTACGGTTCCCCCAATTTACTGTCACGGGGATGACAACACTCAATACTTACGTGGGTAGATTTTCTTGTGGCTCAGCAAAACAGTGATAGTTTCTTGACGGCTGCACGTTCTTCCCCTCCCTGAATGCTGGGGGGAAACACTCCTGTTTTCTATCCTCATGGTTAGAGCCATGGTGCATTTTCCTTGAACGGGGTGGTTGGGGTTTTTCTTTCACTGAGTTCAGCAGCAAGTGGCCATTTCGGGGTGTCAGCCCCTCTGACCGCATCACATCTGTGTGGTTGTTCCCTCCAGGGGTTCTTTAGGTAAGAGATTTTCCACTTTTAAAATAAAGGGGGTTTGGAGGGGGTTTTTTGCTAGAAGGGAATTAGAACCCCTGGAGTTTGGTACCTCATTCAGGTGAGTGAGGAGAAGTGCATCCCCTCACCTGGGCTTAGGAGGAGCTGCACTGGAAAGAAAAAGATGTGTCCCCAGCAGCACCTGTGTGTTTCCAGCTCAGTTTTCACCAGCAGCACCGTGGGGTTCGAGGGGAGGTGGGGATGTCCTGCATGGGATCTGGCTGAGCCTCGCCATCATCAGGGAAGCTCACACCCCATTTCTCATCTTTGAGAAAGCAAAACATCTTAAAGACCCTCATGTTGATTCTTCTGGCAGCTTACCAGTGCAATCAATACTGCACCAGTGGGAAGTCCTCCATCTGGTGCATCCTCAGAGCACTGCAGGGAGCAGCAGGCCCTGGCCTCCAAGATGTGAGCTTCAGGTTTGTCATCGTGCCTCCATCATTTACCCAGCAGAAACACTACCATCCCACCTTCCCCCATAAGCTGCTGGGACCGCTGGTGCTGGAGTTTGGGGCTGAAGCCATGGTGCTCACAGCAGTGTGGTGTGCTGGCCCACCAGCGGCCTGGCACTGAGAGGCCTTGCATGCACAGTGCGTGCCGGGAGGCTGCTGTGGAGGAAAGCAAAGGAGAAAATGAATTCCTGGTGTGCTCCAACACTCCCTCTTATCACACAGAGCTTAGTAAGGTGTGAGCTGGGGCTGGAAGTGTGGGTGATATCCTTGTCCCAATGGCTGGGTGCCTCCCCTGATCTCAGCAGCTGAAGCTCCTCCACTTTACAGTGCTGGGATGAAGGGGCTGCCGCAGTGGCCAGGATTTAGTCTGGGAGGAACCTTCCCACAGTGGCAGGGTGGTGTCCATGGCACCAGGGCTGTTGTTCCATTTCCACGTCTGCATGTAGTGTTTCCTTTTCACTTTACTAGCAAGGCAGCGCTGAGCTCATCCCGCTGCTCAGGTTCCTGCATGCTGGTGGTAGCTCCTACAAAAGGTGGGATGGGGGAGGCTGTGCACCCCTGCCCATAGGTTGTTTATGCCACTGTGGTCACCAGCAGCAGAGCAGGACCAGAGCTCAGCCCAGAGCCAGGCTTTGCACTGCCTCTGGCCATGGTGTCGGCGCTGTCCCTCGCTCTTTCCCCTATCATACACTGAGCACACCCAGCGCCAGACCCGGGCTCCTCACCAGCCCTGCTCCCATGGGCAGTGGGGGAAGTGGAGGTAGTTGGACCTTGAGGAGACACACAGCAGCCACGGGGCACTGCTTCCTCAGCTGTGCAAATGAAAACCTGCTGCTGGGGTCTGTCCAAACAGGGAAATTCCCAAAACATCATCAGTGCTTTGCGAGTGTTGGACTTGCTCTCCACTTGGCTGCGGAACTCCTCTGGCATCACCCATGGCATGGCACCTCATCCCAGCAGAGAGGACTTCGGTTTTTAGCAACACCTTCCCAGGTGATGTGTGCCAGGGATGGACAGGGCGGGGCGGGGAGCCAGAGGAGTCAGTAGATGGCAGAGTTGGTTTAGCATCTGCTCTCTGCCATGTCTCTTGCAAGCTCACAGGGATTTCACGATGGATTTGTTAGCAAGGTGATGCCCCAAAGCTTGGACCGTGGCAGCCTGGCCTAGGAGCAAGCCGTGGCTGCGGCTGCTGCAAACCAGCTAGTTGGGGGCGAGCATTTGTGCTACGGTGCTGCAGTGACGGCAGGGCTGGCTCCGTGCAGGGAGAGGGCTCCTTGCGACGCCTACATCCCTGGCTCAGAGCATCACGGCTCACGGCGCCGAGACGAAAGGGCTGTGGGTTACCATTGCAGTATCTATTGCATGCTATTGAAGGTGACGCCGTTCTGCCTTTGCGTCGCTTTGCAGGAGATTCAAGATTGGGTTCGCTGCCTCTGACTGCATGTGCCTTGTCTTGGTTGGGCTCTTAGACCAAGTGTTACTAGAGAGCGTGGCTATGTGTGGATTTCCACCCCAGTACAGATCCCTCCTGCCCCCAGGTGCTGCCTTCTCCATGGAGAGGGGTGTTTAGTCCCAGCCAGGGGCTAAGGATCTTCTCCCCAGGTCAAAACAGTGCTCCCTGCCCATCCCTCACACCTTTGGCTGCTCACAGTTGCTGGCTGATCTCCTGCCTTTGCCAGCAGCATCCTTGTCTCCTGCTCATCTTGGGGCTGTGCATGGCCCCAGGGGGATCCCTGTGATCCTGAGGGATGAGTACAGCCTCCCAGGGCATTCGAAGGTTGGTGTTGGTAAGGTTTGGGACACGATGAGTTAATGTGCATTAATATTGCCTTAGCAGGGGGATTGTTGTTTAATGCAGAGGAGAAAGGCATTAACTTAGGGGCTGCCAAATCAACCCTGGGAGATTGCCTATCTCTTGATAATGTCCAATCAGGAGTCACACAGTCCCAGTGGGATAACCTGGGGGTCAGCCAGTGTTGGGGTCTCACTGCAAAGCTCCAGGTATGGAGAAAAAGGCTGTGCAGGATGGCAGCTGCTTCATGTCACATCTCACTCACCTCCCATAGCAGAATCCATCCGAAACCCTTGAGATCCCATCCATACCCATGTTGCACATGACACAACCATCTGGACTATAGCCAAGAGCTGTGAAACCCTCCCTAGGGCACAGTGCAAACCCTGACCTCCAGGCAGGTCCCACTTGCATGGCCAGAGACCCTCGCAGGGTGACGGGACCGCAGGCTGGGTGGTTCTGCCACTGCAATACTGGGTTTGGCCCCATAGAGCCCATCAAGTGCTTGGAGCTGGTTGCAGCAGCAGCTGCTGGGGGGCTCAGCCCCGCAGAGTGAGGAGGACTATCAGCATCCCCACCCCACTTGAGGCTCTTGTTTTGTCTGTGAATCCCACAAAGACCTGGATACCTTTCGGTCCCGTCCCAATGGGGCGAGTGGGGGAGGAAGAGGCGACGCACAGGCGATGCTGGGACCCTCCCCACCCACCCGATTGCACCGCACCGTGGGAGGCAGCCGCTGGCGTCGGCAGCCCCGCAGCCTCCCGCGGGTTTTGCTTTTCCCCCGCTCCTGCCCTCTCCGTTCAGAACATGAAAGGGCAGAGCCTCGCCGGAGCGGTTCACTGCGGCTTTGATGGTCGTGGGCCCCCGCGCCCTGTGCTGGGGAGAGCTGCTTTCGGCACTTGCTCAGGTGCTGGGGGAGGTGAGAGGAACGCATGGGATGCTCCTGCTCCCTTCTGCTGTGACTCAGGCAGCAGGGGCTTGTTTGGCAGTGTGAGTGCCACAGGGCTCCCCGTGCCAGGCTCTACTTTTAGGAAGCCAGGAGAAGTAGGTGCAGCTGCCAGTTTCTTGCCAGAAGTTTCTAGTGCGATTTGTGGTTTCTCAGCTTTGGTAAGGCTCAGCACCAGCAGTTTAAAGGCTGGGTACTCTCTGTGGCTCAGCACAGCAAGGATGGCATTGCCACTCAGATGCACAGTCCAGATGTGCCACAATAGCCACGTGCTGTTCGGTGTCCTCCATCCTCCATGGGGTTGCTGGGGCTTGTTTCTCTGCCTTCTCTGCTCCTCACCCACCTCAATCCTCTTGGGAAGGGCTGGATTGGAGTGAATCTGTGGGTGGTACAGCAGGGGAGGGAGATAAGATGGGATGGAGGGAAGGGGGCACAAGGAACGATGGCCCTCCAAACAGGGTGGCTTAGAGGGAGAGTGGCATCCCAGTGCCATCCTCTGCAGCTCTTTCCTGTTGCTCTTTGATGGTCTGGAGGGTGGTAGAGAAGGGACAGATGTCCCCTCGCATTGCTGGGGATCGCTCTCTACACCTTGCTCTGATAGGCCTGGGACAGCTCATGTTCACATCTGGTGGAGCTTGGAACTTCTGCTGACCTCTACACAGGGCTGAGGACCACAGCAAGCGATGGGACAGCAGCCTGCCATTACCACCACAGTGACTACAACCACCATCTTCTGCTCTTTTTTTTCAAGAGACAGACGTAACCATCACAAGTATTGACACCACCTATCCCTGAGGCTGCTGCTTGCTGTCCTGGACTCCAGGATCTTTCTTTCACTCATACCAACGAATGGAAAATGCAACACAATCTTTCCTTCTCCGGATGCTGGTGATGTTTTCTGTTGTGTTTTGGCCGTGTCTGGTCCCTCTTCCTCTCTGACGGTGGGTTTGTCCTAGAGATGAGAGAGCAGGAGAAGGAAAAAAATCTGAGAAATGCCAAAGCAAATGGTGGAAAAGCTCAAATTTCCCTTCTGCTCATGGCCCCGTGCTGAAGGGACTTAAATTAAGCTGCTCTCTCCCACGGCATTGCAGGCAAACTCCTTTTGTGACTCAGAATCAAATCTTCTATTTGAATGTATTGTTCTTAGTACAGCTTCTGTTAATTGTAAAGAGCAGGTGGGGGGAGCAGCACGTTGTAAAGAGCTAGTCATGAAACCGCAGCGGGCACCCCAAAAAAAAAAACCTTAAACCTCATCAGCTTTCACCTTGCTGCCTTCAGAAAGGCTCCTAACCTTTGACAATCACAGAGGCAGGCAACCGGATATTTTCTCAGTAAACAAACCCCTGAGCGCCGAGTACAAGTGGAGACAATTTGCTGATCAGCGGAAATACCACAACTAGGTCAATAGGAATGCAAGAGATGGATCACATTTTCCCATCCTCTCACCCAGGCGTTGCCTGGCGGGAGGAACCGTGCCAGTTTGGGTTCACAAGCGTGCGGGTATGGTGACATTCGGAAGGTTTATGGGGGGTGGCAGAAAACCCTCTTGGTTTCTGGAGTGATGGGCTCGTCATCCCGTGAAGGTGTGACATCACCTTCCCTGGGGTTATCCTATGCAGACAGAGTCCTTCCGCTGGTGTTGAATCCTCTCTTCAGTGTCCATCATCTCTCTGGACCACGCCCCTCCTTCCCCAGGGCTATGTCCCCACTCTGCTGTGCTCCCACAGCAGTCAAGCATGGGCAACCATGATGGTCCTGAAATGGGAAAATGTGGGTTTTGAGGATTTCTAGTCTTTTCCCCCATCCCTAACACCCATGTGAAGCAGTGAGGTGGCAACAGACCATGTCCCCATGTGCCAACACTACCACACACCCCACAGCAGCTCTGTCCTCTTGGGCTGCCTGGCTCTGAACAGCAACAGTAATGGGATAGTCACTCAGCTGACACCTCTTGGTATATCTGGCACTACTGGCATTGATTCCTGACTCAGGATGGAGAAGCCGCAGGACCTGGTGATGTGGGGTGGAGGAGCAGCTCCCAAGGGCTTGCTCCCTACCAGCTAGGGCAGCGAGGGGCTGGATTGCTGACGTGGAGCAGTGGTTTCCTGAAGAGGAGCTGCCAGCCTGCGCTCAGTGCTGACGAACGTCTGCCAGGATCCCCACGGTCACATTTTCCACCCAGCTTCTCCCATTAACGTGCCAGTGACTAGTGACTCTCAGTTTCCTGGTTTGCCACACAAGCCAGCCAACCATCCGGTGATGTTTTGTGCTGGGTACCCCAAACCAGAGCCTTTCCCCATCCTCCTCACCAAACCTGGCAGCTCTCCCAGGCTGCCTCCAGCTCCAGCCTCCCCAGCAAGGGGGCCAGTGATGAGCTTGTTTTTCCGGCGTTACCAAGGGTTCTGCTCATTTCGGCGAAAACGGTGACAGGTGCCTATCCAGAAAGGGCTTTGAACAGGTTTTGCTTGCCAAGGACAGCCAGAGCTCAGGAATAGCTGTGCAAAACCTTGCTTGCTGCTCTCTGTAACACTCGCTGCTGTGGTTTCACACTTTAGGGCTGCCTCTCAGGCCTGACACTCAGGATTCGGGGAAAGTATAAAGTGATGACTTCTCATGTCGGTTTGTTTCTTGTGTAGAGACTTCCCCAGGTATGAGTGTTGAATTTAGAGGAAACTCTGAAGAACCCTGGAAAATGATGGTACAGATGGGGACTGGGTGCTTCTTCCCAGCATGGCCTCGCTCATGTCCCCCAGCTGTGTGGTGTGTCCTTGGGGATGTCCACCACAAAATGGCTTTTTACCTGTTGCAGGGGCAGTGTGTAGCAGGTCGGTGTTGGACCAGAGGAGGAGGCCAGGGCTGGCTGTTCCAAAAACAATGCCTATTTTGAGATAAAAAGGAATAAAAGTGGTGGCTTGGCAGTGCCTCCAGGCTGTGTGTGGGTGTGGTCCTGCAGCAGGGATTCACAGCAGATCCCAAGGGGATCAGGTCCAAAGCCCAAAGCCCAGCAATGCTGAGGAGACTCCCTTTTGCATTCCCAGCACTGTTTGGATCACCTCACTGCTGCCATGAGGATGTCTCTCTGGGGAAGCCCTGGACAGCAAGGCAATCCTTGGATGGCGAGGGTGCGTGGGCAGCCCTCAGGGCACAGACACCCAGGGGCAGGGACCCCAGGGCCACTCTTTGCTCTAGAAGGCAAAAGTGACACCNGGGGGGGAGGCTGGCCCGGGAGCTGACAGCCCCATCCCAAACCTCCCTTTGTTGCCAAAGGGGTGATAGTCCTGGCATGGGGAAGAGTTACATGACTCCAAAGCACAAGCTGGGGCCTCTGTCCGGGACTGTCCTCTGCCCACGAAGACCCTGGCGCCACCCCACACTTCTATTTTGGATGCTATAATTAGGCACGTGGTGACATGCCAAGGTCAAGCTCTGACTTGGTTGCAGAGATGTTTATGCTTTGTTACCAGCTTTTGCATTTGCAGCTCGCAGCACCCTAACCACACAGGACAGGATGCAAGAGAGCGGGTAGATAACGAGCGAATACTGGACCCCATCCGGCAGTGCTCTGAGCAGCCCTGACAGTGCACTCCTGGTGCTGCTGGTGAGCAGCACCCTGCTCAGCACCCACCATGTCTAGCAGGTTCTGACTCTTTATTTGCTGCATGCACATCTGATAAGAGTGTTGCCTTGAGCATGCTACTTTCAAAACATGTCGGCACGGTAACTGTCTTCAAACCAATGCCCCAGCTCTACTCACAGTGCAGCCTCGCAGCTCTCCTCCTCTGCACTCCAAAACAAACCCAGATTTATCCTCTTTACACGGAGAAAAGGAGGTCTGTCCCCTGTTGCAAGCAGCGAGGACCCCTCTGCATTTACCCTAAATTACTTATCAGTGGTGCATGGCTGCAAAAGGTGCCTGAAGAGTTTTGGGGCAGGACCTTTCCTCCCTGCTCCTGGCTCAAGAGGTGCAGGGGCATAGAGCGGATCCAGGTTGCCCAGAGCTGCATGGTGGTGGGCATGATGGTGCCCAGCATCCCCAACAGCCCTTTCCATATAGATACTGGTAACATGGGTAGGTTGGGGAAGGAGTCTGAGATGGTATGTGCCCTTGGGAACAGGGTGGGCACCTCACTGGGGTACCAAGAAAGCTGCTTAAAACTTGTCTCTCCAAAGTGATGACCAAGCATCAAGACCTAAAGTCCCACATCAAGGAACATGAAAACTATGTCTACACTAGGGTTGCAGTTGCTACAGTTCTTTCTCCAGGGTTGTCCAACCTGCCCAGGTACAGACTTCAGCCATGGGAATCACAAGGGAAGGCCAGAAACCAGCACAACCCGCCTGCAACAAACCACCTCAGCCAAGCATCTTAATGGCAAAATCATTCTTCTCATAAAGGAAACAAAGGGGAAACAACCTACTTCCCAAGTGCTTCCTAGACCCTGGCAGCCTGCAGTGCTGTTCAGCAGCTCTGCCCATGTATTCATGCTCTTCATTTCTTTGAAGACAACTTGCCATAAAGCTTTTATCCACAGCAGGAAAAAAAACAACGTGGGGTAGTCTGGAGTGTTTCGAGGGCAAATATGAATGTATGGAATCAGAACCTTTCTCTGCTTGTGGTAGGACAGTAGGAAAAAGCATGGAAGTAGAACAGAGAAGAAAGCCTAAGCAACCTTTTTTTGTTGTGGGAGATAGTAGTGAACAAACGTACCCACTACGAAGTGTTTTTTCCAGGAAGTGTAGGTTGGCTGCAGACCTGTATCCCTTGAGCAGCAGGTGCTCACACAACAGTTCTCATGCTACTTGCAAGCAGCTCATTTGGAGGAACCCCAGCGGCGTATACGGATGATGAACGAACCCTACAGCCCTGCAACACCCCGACCCATCAGCAGCACCTCACCCAGCACCATGAAAATGTTCATGGGCTTCTTCACTGTATTTATTGTAGCACAGACGATTGGGACCGTACTCTTCTGTTTGTATCTTCACATGAAGATGGATAAGGTAAGTGGAGAAGTAAGGTTATCCTTGATGGACTGCTAATGGGATTTGCCTTCAGCCCTGCTGAGATGTGCTCACCAAAAGGAGGAACCTGGTAGAAGGTGATGATGGATGCAGGAGTAGCATTTATTATACCCATATTCTCTTTTTGTTTTGCTTTAATTTGCCTCTAAGATGTACACCGAGGAAGAGATCTGTTCCCTTCACTAACAAACCAAGAAGGGATCAATCAAGAAGACCCATCAATAGCAAACTTGACAGCCAGCAGTGAGGATAGTGTGCCTTTAACACACAAGTGGCTGTTTTAGGCTTGGTGGTGTTTTTTACAGTGCTGTAGCACCTGGCAACACTGTGACACTAATTACGAGGATGGGGGCTTCCAGAAGTTAATTCTTTTTTACTGTTTGCATGTATGAGCTTTACCAACATCTCACTCCAGATGCTGTCTTTCTGTTCAGGGAAGAAAAGAGCCAATCTTAATACTTTTTTTTCGAGGAGACATGGTATTACTGATCCTGTCCCATACTTGGGGCAATATTTACCAACAAATTACAAGCTAGTTTGGGGTTGCCACGACTGCAGCCACACTGCATGGTGCTTAAAATCACCCACCTAAAGTTTCTTTCCTCCAAACCAGAAAAGACAACCAGCTAGAGAAATCTGTCTAAAAGC
Organism: Zapornia atra; assembly: GCA_013400835.1. Taxonomy (NCBI): domain Eukaryota; kingdom Metazoa; phylum Chordata; class Aves; order Gruiformes; family Rallidae; genus Zapornia; species Zapornia atra. The sequence goes on along the minus strand of VZTU01012808.1, from coordinate 68,774 downwards.
CAGAATGAGTTCTTCTTACCAGATAAAATAAGATCATTGCTGATCATTTTTTAATGTGTTGTCTCAGCTTAAATTGAAATTTAAGTGGGTGACTTCTGATCTTCAAGGGCAGAGAGCAGTGCTGAGTTTTGGGGGGGCGGCTTAAAAGTCAGGGGGGTGGAAAGGGACTTTGCTGCAGGAAGGTTGTAGCCTGAGGTGAAGGGATGAGTAGATGGTCCCCAGCAGAGCAAAATGTGGCAGCATGGGGCTGTAGGAGAGTATCAGAGGCAGCTGAAACATGATGGCAGGTGGCAAGGGAATTTCAGATACCTTCAGATTTTGTGGCAGGGCTTTAAACCCAACCCTCTGCATCCCTGTGCTGAGCCCTCTGCAAGGCTGCATGTCCACTTGCACTTCCCTTTAATCTTTAGCAAAATGTTGGGGTTTTTACAAAAATAGGTGTAATGTAAAAAAAAAAAAACCCAGTATTTTTTTAAAAACCTCTTCCTGGGTTGGTTTTTTTTCAATCTGATTTCTTTTTAATCTGAAGCGCTTGGCAGATTTCAGCCCCAACCCACAAGTTGGTCTATTGGCAGGGTTTTAATTGGTAAGCTAGCTAGGGGAAAAAAATGCCACCCTGAGTCAGGGCAGCACGGTGCTGAGAGAGCATCCCAGCTGCCTGTCCATGGTGACANAATTTAAATTCCTTATCCAGGTGCTAGAAGATAGGAAGGGATCCTGAGCAATCCCCCTCAAATCCAGCATCGCCAACCAGGGTCAGCGCCATGGGCACAATTCCCAGCAAATGCTGTGCTGGGTAGGTGGAAGGAGCTCTTGGTACCCTCAGTGTGTCTGCCTGGCTCACCCCGATGCCAAACAGCCCACCCCGAGCTCTCCAGGCTGTGATTTATCACTGGGTCCGCTGCCAGCTGCTGCAGTTTCCCCCCCTAAACTCCCTTCTCTCCCCCCCTGCAGATGGAAGAGGTGTTGAGCTTCAATGAAGATTACATCTTCCTGAGGAAAGTTCAGAAATGTCAGACGGCGGAAGGTCAGAAGTCGACGTTGTTGGACTGTGAAAAGATTTTAAAGGGCTTCCAAGACCTCCAGTGCAAGGTACACCACTCTTTGGCACTCTGGAGGTGGAGGGGGCACACACAACTTCACCCCAAACCTTTTAAATAAAACCATGGGCACCCTTTGCCTTGGGGCCACACAGCACACACCCTTTTTTACACTATATCCTTTTTACCCTCTATTTTTACACCATATTGATACAACGGATAAATCTCATCCGTTTCTTTCTCAAAATGGTCTCATCCAGCTGCCCCATGAGGGAAGCTCAGGGCTTGCACTGGGAGGGATGGAGTCACATCCACCCTGGCTCTGCGCTCTGGTCCCACTCTGAATAATGTTGATTTTCTCTGTCTGTGCTGGGTGGCTGTGAGGACCTGCTGCTGGGAGCACTTCTACACCTGCTTTGCCCTGCTGTTGATAGTAGTGCAAGGCTTGGGACAAGTGGCAGGGCTCCAGGCAGCTGGAAAGGGTGAGGAGGATGCTGTGCAAATGCCACCCCACAGGCTTAGGGGCAGTAAGACCTCCATTTGGTGCAGGGGCTCCTCATATTTGGGTGCAAAAGAGCCAACCTGCACTGCAGTGTCATCCTGGAGTGGTTGAGGTTGCCTAGAAAGGGATGGAGCGCTCTCAGCCTGCTCAGCCCTTGAATCTGCTCTTTAGGAGGGGCTGTGCTGGCCAGAGCAGGCAAGAGAGGGCTGTTTCTTCCTCCTCAGTGCCCGATGATGTCCAACACCTCAGCTAAACCTTCAGGTTTGCATCAGTACCCAACTGACAACAGAAAATTGTGGCTGACATGGGCTCTGCTCAGCCATCCTGAAAACCTCCTCTCGTAAGGCAGGGATGTGCCCAGTTTGCTGGCACCCATCCAACGCAGTTTTAAATGAAAAGGAGATGGGATTTTTCAGGTTTCTTTTTCCAAATGAACTTTCCCAATCACATAGGGCTGTTGGGGCCAACCAAGATGGACTTATTCACAGCCATGGCCACGCTAGGTTTGAGAAATTTGTGTGAGTCCATTTGCCTTCTTGCATCCCTCTGCACAGACTGTGATTGCTCTCACAGCTCCATCCCTCCTTTTGCAGAGGCTTTCCAAATTCTTGATTTCTACATCTTAAAAAAAACCCAAACCAACATGTATTTGTTGTTGTTTCAGGACGGGAGAGCCAGTGAAGAGCATCCCAAGTTTGAAATGCAGAGAGGTGAGTTTCCTGGTGCCACCAGTGCACCCGTCACTTGCTGGGGAGAGGAGGAGTAGCTTTACCAGGGAAGGGTTTCCTTCACTGGTGCCACAGGGACATGGCACAGAGGCAGGGCTGGGGTCAGGATTTGGAGCATCCCTGTGGGGGTAGAACTGTGCATGGCATGGGGCTGGCAGAGGGGGGCACTGGGCATAGCTGTCTTGCTAAGGCAGGTGGCTCTGGGTGCCACCTTGCCTGAAGTCAATGAAAATGAATCTCAGAGTAAATTTGTGGCCTTTTTTGCATTGCAGGCCATAAGCAGCATGACCATCCTCATCTGATGCACAAGAATGAGACGTCTGTGGCAGGTAAGGGGTGGGCACATCCAGATCCTGTTCCACAGGCTTTGTCCTCAGAGTTTCCACCTTGAAGGCAACTGAACGTCTTTGCAGAGCAGAGGCCAGATCCTGCCTTGCTCAAAGCTGGGGAGGGGTGTTGGTGACTGGGTCTCTGAGCTGGATTTAGCCCATGGAGAAATACCAAGGGTGGGAGGTGCTGCAGGCCCTGAAAAAGAGCTGTGCTGCCCAGGGGGGAACAGCTGGTGCCAAGGCATCAATAACACCGTCCTTTCCCAATTCCAGCAGAGAAGAGGCAGCCAGTTGCAGCCCACCTGGCAGGTCAGAGGAGCAGCAAGACAGTCTCAGGTAAGACAGACCCACTCAGCACTGCCTTGGCTGGGGAGCCAGTGGGGCACAGCATCCCCAGCCCGACCCCACGGTCCTGCTCGTGGCTCTGTAAGGGTGGGCACACAGACAGTACAAGTCCAGCCCAAAAGCGTGTCCACAGAGGACAGCAAACCTCCTGCCAGTCACATCACCACGTGCACCTGTGCCACGTGGGGCTCGCACATCCCGTGCCTGCTGTCCTCAGTAGCTTCTGTGCATCTTCCTAGAAACACACCTCAATGGCTTCATCTTCACAGTGGGTTTTGGGAGTGGAAAGCTATTTCTCTTTGTATTTAAGGAAACCCAACTCTCACTGTTCTTTTGGATTTAGAAAAAACAAGGCTTTTGCTGTCCGAGCCAGGTCTTGGTGCAGGAGGGCTCTGCTGGCATCTTGTGCCTGCTGACCCAGTTATCTTCTCACCTGTGGTGGTCCTGGTAGCAATATGGACTGGCTGATGACTTCACAGTCACAACACAGATAGATAGCACCATACTGATTCAGGCAAGATGGACTTACAGCCATGGCCACGCTAGGTTTGAGAAATTTGTGTGAGTCCATTTGCCTTCTTGCATCCCTCTGCACAGACTGTGATTGCTCTCACAGCTCCATCCCTCCATTCCCAGTGTAGCCTTATCTAAGGGACATCCCTCAAGAGCAAGGATTACCCCAGCGAGTAAGAGCTCACCAGGCCAGTCTCTCAACATGGCAAGGATTTCGCTATCTGAGCACTTTTGATTTAATTCTGCAGTAACTGCCAGTAATCAGCAACTGCTCTTTCCATCTCTGACGCAGCATTTCACCCAGAGCTCAGTCTACCTGTGGAAAGCTTAGAGTTAGATAAGATCAAAGAAGCGAGAAACTCGCTGCAGTTGAAAACTCCCTGCTCGAGCACTTGTGGAGCCCAAAAAACTGGTTGAAATTGCCCAGAGAGCAGCAGCTGCCTGGAGCTCAGCTCCACACCTCGGCAGAGGAAACGTCCCTGTGGGATGCAGCATGGAGCTGCATGGCTCCCCCAAGGACATCCATGCCACCCCTCTGCTGGGAATGGGACTCCAGGCTAGGACAGTCCTGTTGTTCTTGCTGCTCTCATGGGTGTCTCGGTAGGCTGGGAAAGGCAGAGGTCCAAAATCCCTCATGGAGGTCATAACCCCTATGGCCATGGTTCCCTGGTCTCTGTATTGACATATCTGTACCGACTCCAGTGAGAGTGTGTCTTCATGACCTACTCTGATGACACTGACAGTGCCCAAAAGGCATGGCAGTAGCAGGCCTGCATGGGTAGTGGTCCTGGAGGTGGGAGGCAGCACTTGCCATGCTAAACCCTTCCAGCTCTTCACCCTGCCAGGCACCAAAATTATGGGACATTTATTTTTGTGCTTTGTTGGCAACATCTCACCTTCTCTGGAGGCCACGTAGAGGGACTTTAGAGGAAAGGCAGCATCCAGCTCAGAAAAGCTACAGGCTCTGGGATGGGTGCCTCTGAAGACTGGAGATGTGGTGTGTTTTGGCAGTGCTCTGAGGTCTCAGAGGCTGTGCCACCAAAAGCTATGGAGATGGGAACTCCATGGGATGGATGTGTGGGTGTTTGGCCCATGGTGGCAACTGCGTGCAATCCTCCACTCCAACCATTTCGACTTGGTTGTATGAAGGAAGCAAAATGCTCCTCCACTCACATAATCAATTCAAGGTGTCAAGACCAGTGACCAGAAACACAGGTTAAACATGTCCTGGCCTCCATGAGGCTCCCCTGGGCTGGGGATGGTGTCTTGGGGTGAGCAGGGTCACCCTGTATCCCACAGCAGGCAGATGCCAAATATCTGTGGGCTGTCTCCCTCCAAAATCAGCCTGCCCAACTGGATGTCTCCTCCTCCAAGCTCATCTGCCATGCTTTCCCCCTACAGTGCTGGAATGGAAGACAACGATGTACGGCCCCATGAACAACAACTCGATATCATACGAGGATGGAAAACTGAAGGTGAAGGAAGCAGGGCTCTACTACATCTACTCCCAAGTCAGCTTCTGCACCAAGGCAGCGACTTCAGCACCCTTCACCCTCTATATTTATTTGTATCTCCCCATGGAAGACGACCGGCTCTTGATGAAGGGACTAAACACACACAGCACCTCCACGTCTTACTGTGACCTCCAGTCCATCCGGGAGGGAGGTGTCTTCAAGCTCCGGGAAGGTGACATGGTCTTTGTCAATGTGACAGACTCAACACGAGTGAACTACAGCCATGGCAGCACCTATTTCGGCATCTTCAAGCTGTAGTGAGGAGGATCCCCTCCCTTAAGCTGGGGGTCCAGCCTGACTTTGTTGAGGAAAATGGCTTTCCCTGTTCCCATATTTATGTCCCTCTGCCTCTTTGGTTTTCCCGTTTCTTAAGTTGTATATTTTGTTATTTATTAATAAGGGCCAAGGAGTCCTGAGAACACAAATGGAACAAAATTTCGAGCTGTTGTTTGCATTTTTGGTTTCTTCCTGTCATTGCCAACAGTTTGGTACATGCTGGTGTTGTGTATCTGGGTCCACCACGCTCCATGCCCATCGCAGGGTGGGTGTCCTTTTTCTGTCACAAGAGCTTTATTTAGCAAGCTCTACTATCAACATTTCTTTCCTAACAACGTAGGATGGCTCAGGGCACTCCAGCCAGGCTAGGTTCATACATATCTCCTGTACCAATCTGCTTACAAAACACCAACGGAAAGACGTTAAACGGCTTAGGAACGTCTCCTCTAAAGGAATCAGTCAGCCCAGTGCTGTCCTTACATGCTGGCTGCTGGTGATGCATCATTGCCATCCTAACTGCCTGCTTTATCTTGAGAACCCCCATTTTTCCATCCATGCCTAGCTGTGAAACTCAACCAGCCTTCTTGCTTCGGGTGACACTACCTTGTCTGGGCTCACACTCTGTGACCTTCACCCCGCACCAGAGGAGCGATCAGAGCCTGAGAGGGGACTTGCTGGTTTAAAGCCAGAGTGTGGGCAAGGCACCAGCAGTGCTGTGCACGTGGTGATCCGAATCTGCTTGGCAGATTGTCCTCCTCCCACCTCTGCAGGTAGAGGCCCCTGTGACTGTGGACCCCATCACTCCCCTGTGGAAGGGGCATTGGCCACCACCATCAAATCTGGACCTGCCTCTTCTCCTGAGACCCCTCCTACCCTAGGAGGGGAACCAAGAAAGCACAGGAGTGGCAGGACCAACAGCTTCTTCTCAAGCCCTTCATGGTTCATGTGCAGATCATCTTGTCTGTCCTCAGTGAGGATGTGCCCACAGCAGCACTTTCTCTGGAGCTCCAGGAGAGCAGGACTGTGTGGATGGGCAGGACCCCTTTTTGAGTAGGGGTTATGTGGGTGATACTGCACACTGGGGTCTCCCCAACCCTCCAGCTTGGCCTGGGGGAAGATGAGCTGAGCCACAGCAGGGCACAAGGAGGAGGATGCAGTGTTTTTTAAAAAAAGCATCTAAAGATGCCAAGGGAGACCAGCCTGGAGCATTTTGGTTACACGGGGTCACACTTGTCGGAGCACACAAGTTTGGAGACACTCCTGGAAACCAACAGGTTTGCAAGTGGAAGAGATGTAGGCATCCCTCAGGGCTTGCTTGGCTGGGGGCTGCAGGTCTGGTCCTAACACGGTGCCCGAGTGCCATCACCACCGTCCTTCCACAGCCCATTGCAGCGCTGGGTGCCTGACGTGTCCCCCTCCCAAAGTCAGTAGAGAAGAGCTCCGAGCCCGGCTGGTTCTCCTCTAACTGAGTGTGTATTTGTTAGCTGTTCTGCTGAACTTCACCAGGGAATGGACCTCTCTCATCTGATGCCTCCTGCAAAAACTGAATCCACCCCATGATTGTAAAGGGAGCGGGACTACGTGCCAGGGGACTGTGCCTGGCTGTAGCTTTGCTTTCTGTGTATCACAGGGTTTGTGGTCCCCCCTTCCTGAGCCTGGGGCTTTGTCTGCTGTCCCCCTACAACTAATACAGTTTGTGAATTAAGAGTTGCGGTGCTTTGTGTGCTTTGGAAGCTGCGCCCCCTTTTCACCCCCAGGTTGGTATTCCCTGGGGTCCTGCCTGGGGTGTGGGGGCTGAGAAGGTACTGGGGTGTTACTGGGGGGCATGCTGGGGACAACCATCCCTCCCCTCTCCTTGGGGCATGTTGGGATGCCAAGGACAGGCGGCGCTGGGGGTGTTTTGGTTGGAAGAGGGAGCTAGGACCCACCCTGCCCTGGGAAGGCACAGAGGCACCGGGGCTGGAGCCCCAGCACAGCTGTAGTGCAGAAGGGTGGGAGGTAATTTAAGGGGATTTAGGACAGCTGGCTGGAAGCAGCCTGGCCCTGCCTGCCCTAAGGACATGGGATCTGCAGGGATGTCTTGGCTTTGGAGCAGACGGATAGATGCTGCGCTAGGTGGGATCCTGCAGTCACTGCACATGGGGTAGGTGGACGGGCAGGTAGGCAGGCAAGGAGCTGGGCAGCTGCCAACACCCCCTGCCCTGGTGTGGGTGGTGTGGGTCCCACCACATCCCCACTGCTGCTAAAACGTGGCCAGCCCTTGTGGTCTGGGCTCACAGAGGCAGCATTGGTGTGGCTGGAGAGCCCCAAACGTTTGCAGGGGAGGTGGATGTGCATGGCCGTGGTGGGACTGTGGGTGACAACCACAGAAGAAACCAAAGACCATGCAAACCAAAATGGTCTGAGAAAGGGGAGAAAGTTAGGTTGGGAGTGAGCAGATGGGGAGAGGAGACTTGCAAGGAGCATGTGTGTGGCCATTCTTGGGTGCCCAAAACCTTCAGGAGCAGAAACGCCATCGACGGTGAAGCCTTGAAGTCCCCCAGAACCCCCCAGCTTCAGTGGCCAGGAACACCCCTGGAGGGTCTGGGCCAGGCTGTGATTCCCCCACCCAAACCACCACGAGGGGATACATGAGCTGCAGGCTGCGTGGAAAACCAGATTTTCCTGCATGGTTGGGGGAAATAATTGGAGAGGGGAATTTAAAAAAAAAAAAAGGCATAAACCAATTCAAGAACTTCTGCACCAAGAGCAGCAGATGCCACCTGCCACCTCCACTGCCCGTGGCCCAGCCCCAGCCCCCTGCCCCTGCTGCTGCCTTTCCCGGGGCTTTTGTCTCTTGCCTCTGTTACTTCACTTGCCAAAAATAGCCCGTGGGATTCAGATGTGAGGCAGTGTGTGGGAGGGGAGAAGATGTGATTGCTACCATCCAGCTGTGGCCTTCTCCCGAGCAGCTTTGTTCTCCTCCCTGGCCCCTGCCCGATGCCGTGGCAAGTGCAGGTTTCCTCTCCCCATGGAAAGTTTGAAGGTCATCAATACATTGATTTTTCCCTTGACGTGGGGCCTTTCTGCACTCATCAGGCTGTGGATTTTCTGGTTTCTGAACTGGTATTTTTTTCTTCTTCTCTTTGAGGAAAGAAGGGAGGAGGGGATGGGAGAGTGATGAGCATGCGGGGCACAGCGGTGGGACTGGCATGGAGGGGGATTGTGGATGAGCAGTGGCAGGAGCAAACAGCTGCGTGGTCATCTGGTGGGAATGGTTCTTGCAAGGTTCAAGGCACGCTGCTTTCACTGGGAAATGATATATAGTTAAGTTTTGTGTAATAAAGGAGATTTTGTTTGTTGGGAGTTTTGTTTTAACCTCCAAAGAAGTCTGGGGCGCTAGTTTCCAAGCGGGGTCCCTCTAGCTCATGCCATTGAAAGCAGGGATGCCAGACAGCAGGAGCTAGAGGATGGCTGTCAACATGCTGTGCACGGTGGTTGCTCCAGTGACAAGCCTGTCCTACCATCACTGTGTGCTACCTTGGGGTCTTTATTTGTCTTCTTTTTCTTATCCCCCTTCCCAGTCAGGCACCATGTGTCTGGGTACCAGCCTTACCTCTGCACCCCTTCCCCTGCTTGGGGCAAGGTGCCCATTGGAAGAGCCTCCATCTCTGCTAAGAGGCCAAGCTGGTTGCATGCACCCCTGCCTGGGGGCAAAGGAGACTTCTCCCCCCCAACTTGGGTTTGGATTTGGGGGCAATTGTGCCATGGAATGATACCGCACTGGGGTGCTCATTGGGACCAGTCAGCTCACCACAAATGGGCACCTCCAGGGTACCCTCTGATACTGTGGTGGTTTGTGCTGCACAGATGAAGTTGTTGGTTTGGGTTTTTTTCACTCTGATGGTCCTTTGGAGCCAAACTATTGGTTTGAGGATGCCTGAGCTGTTGCTGGGCTGTGCAAAGGTGCTGCCTGGGAGCTGGCATAAGAGAGGGGGCCAAAGGGGTCCTGTATTCAGCAGGAGCTCAGGATGGAGGGTCTCTGGTTAAGATCTGGATCTGGCCTCGTGGGGACCTGAAAGTGGAGATGCTTTTTCCAAAATGAGCCTGGAGAATGCCTCCTCCTTGCTCTTTCACCCAGTGCAGGCTCTGGGGCATGTGGGTCTGGATGTGGCCTCTGCAGTAATTCCGCAGAGAGCTACTCAGGCTCAAGTGGGCTCCCTTGCAGGTGGCAGTGCTTCTCCACAATGTCCCCAAGGCCAGGGTTTCTTTTTAACTCATTCTTTTTCCCTGCTCTGACTGACATGTTTGGGGCAGGAGAATGGGGCTTGGTGCTCCTGCCCTCGATCCTCCCACTTCAACTGAGAGCCTGGCATGTCTCTACCAAAGAGTTAAAAATACCAGCGTGCAGGAGAGGCCTTGTCCAAGTGGTAGACCAAAGGAAATCCTGTCACCACACCTAATCTCCAGGAAAAAAAACATACATTAACTAAATAAAAAGAAATCTCACACAGGCAGGAAGCCACACACCAACAGCAATGTGCTGGTGCCACAGAGAAGCTTGTTCTTCATAAAGCATCCTTGTGAGCAGAGCGCAAACAGGGCTGGAAGGATGGAAAGGTAACTCCTTCCCTTGGGATGAGGCGCCCTTCCCTGCTGCAGGTTTGGGTGGTGTTGAGAACAGCCTGAGTGCCAGCATCCCCATTTGCACCAGTATCACCATCCAGTAAATCAGAGGGTGGATTATGCAGCCATGGGCATTTTGAGCGAATTGGGGATGCCCGAAGCGAGCGCTGGCTTTGCTTTTGGGGCAGGTACAAAGGAAGAGGCACCAAGAGCTAAGAAGTCATTTTTATTCTTCTTTATTTGTTGAAAATGTCAATTAAAAAACTGTTCAAAATAAAAACATGTTAGAAAAGTCGAACTTGCATAAGTAGTTACAGTAAATAAACCTACATGACAAAGATAAACTGGAAGGCAGCTGACACAACATCCATCTAAAGACAGACTCACTGGAACCTATTTACAAAGCACTGTAAACAAAGTAAATATGGAAACATTGCTGTCCATCTGACATGGCTTCTTTTCCTTTTTATTTTATTTTCTTGTCTTTTTTTTTTTTTGGCTTCTAGCTCTTGACAAATGCTTGATCCAAGGAGTCCCAGTGTGCCCTCCATCATGTTACATCTTACAGACATGCATATGTACACAGCATCGGTTTCAACTAAACCAGGGGTGGGGCAGCAAGGGAACGTTTCTACCCTCTCCATGGAGTGTAAATGGCCCTTGGTTTACCTCCTTTGCACCGGCTGCATGTTGTGAGGCTGCTCCCCAGCCCACCTTTGGGTGGGCAGCAGGACCCAGATGGTGCCAACATGACAACCAGAGCAGCAGGTAAGCAAAGGAATCGTTATCCTGGAAAACAATTAACCAGCACAATCAGGCTTGACTGTTGACCAAACTGCCCAACTGGGTGCCTAGGTGGAGACGTGGACACCTGCCATCCAGCTGGGATGCTCTGGAGATGGCAAAGGTCGCCAGGGCCTTCAAGAGCTCCGGTTTGCCCTACAAAGAGCTTGGGTTTATAGAGGGTTTATTTTTACACTCCCTGTGATGTTTGTGAGTCTAGTTCTTCCCAAACACCACTTTCTATGTTCTGGCTAAATTTTAATTCCAAGAAGGGAGTTGTAATTAATGCCTCTGTTATGTCCTCCATGACCAACGTTAACGGTCTGACTGTGATGAGCTGCGAGGTGTCTGCGCACCCTGGGACCATGCTGCCCCATGATCTACCTAAGTCTTACTGTTAACTCTAAGAGAACGTTACTGTTATAATGCTTCTAGGGAAGAAGAAAAACATCAGTTCTAAACTAGGGTGTAACATTGATAAGGTGAAGGTAGCTGATACATATGCATGTTGCTTGTGTGCTGTGTTCAAGGAGTTGTGCAGGGAGGAGATCTGGAAGGGTGTTGCACATCCTTGCTCCAGGAGCGTTCCAGCCCTTGTCAAAGCATAAATACCTTTCCTATTGCAAGAGAAAGTTCCTTTTCCCCAGCAGAAAGCCCCTTTGGGGCAACGGGGTGGGAGGGAAGTCACTGTTGGCTCCATTCCCAGCCTTTGGGAAGGAGAACTGGGAGCCTAACGTGGGTAGAAGGGAGCATGAAACCAGCACAGCTGGTGGGTGGGGGGGCTGTGTTGTCAAGCAGTTTACATTTCATACAGAGAAAAAGCATGTCCTGCAAGGGGAAGCACAGCAAAACTATCAACTCATGATACCTGGACACGCCACGTGAAAACAAAGCAGGGGGTGGGAGTAATAGGTCATGCACAGGAGAAGGGATGGGGAGGGTGGGGGGGTAGGGGGCAGAGCATTTACCTGTTGTGCTAATCACGAGCTGTTAGGAGGCAGCACTGTGCAACATACCTTCCCCTGCGCTCTGACAGGTGCTCCAGATCTGACTTCCCCAAGGAGTTCAAATGTCTTCATGTTAATTGCACATTTTAATCAGTATCAAGGCCACACGGGAACCACAGTATTGCTGGGCTCTAGTTCGCTACAGTCAACTAACAGGGGAAAAAAAAAGAAGGTGGATGGGAAAAGCTTCCCCCTGGTTGTGATTATCTGAAGAGAGGAGCATGGTGCTTTTATTTGATTTTTGGTTTCTGCTCAATGCCACCTCAGTAATGTTTTCATTCAATAAATAGGTACCGGTGCTTTTGAAAAGAATGAAAGCATTAAAAAGTGCTTAAGCTTCCTCTAGGAAACTGCTGCCAAACCCTTTGCGAGCGGCAATCGTTAGCAGAGTTTGTATTTGCTCCCAGTAGCAGGTACAATGAGGTATTAGTTGCTGCAGATGAATTGTGAATCATGGACCGCTTACTGGTTTACTGGTGATCGATTGTTTCTGGTTTTATTTCCTTACTGGATGGAAGAAAAACTATTTTTTTTCTCTATGATTTTTTTTTTTTTTGGTAACAAAATTCCCAAAACCCAACAAAATAAGGAGCAAGAAGAGGCAAAGGATCCAGTTCCGCTTCCCAAAATACACCTGAGGTCACACACCACTGCCAGCAGCTTCTCCCCATATTCAGGCGATCAGGGACGACTTGCGCCCTGTGTCCTCCCTGCCACACTCGTCCGTCTGCTTCAGCAGCCTTCTAACCAGCTTCTCCAAGTCCTTCCTGGATTTAAGCTCTTCTTCCAAACACTGTTTCATCCTTTTGTTCTCCTGTGAGGGGAAGAAGAAAGGAGGCAGCTCAGAGGTGATGACACCCCATGGACATTCAACAGGTCGCTGCTGGCTTTAGAGGATCACCACCACCATGTGTTACTTGTGGTCTGGCCCTCTCAAGCAGACCTTTAATATCTGAAGTCTCAGTGACTTCCAGTAGGCACAAGCATCCTCCTGAAAACCTACTTTTAGCCTGGATTGGAGGACTCTGTTCGCTTGGGGTGGTATCTCCCACCTCCAGACTTGGGGCTGGTGGGAAGAGGACATATTTCCTCTGAGTTTACAAGGATTGGTATCCAGCAGACCCCTATAAAATGAACAGCCAAGTCAAAAGAGCGTTCTGAGTACAGGGAAGTTTCATGTAATGACAAAGACCAACTACTCCTTCAACTCTTGCTCAAGGGGCTGCGTGATGAGCTGATGCAGGGAGCTAAACCAGAAGAAAACTAACGTTAATTCAGGGAGCATCAGCAAGATTTTTCCTGGGCATCAACCAGTTGAAGACAGTGACCCTGCACGGCCAGCACCAACCAACCCACCCCAATTACCTGCTTCAGTTCTTTGACTTCATCTTTCAGTGCATAAACTGTGTCAACGAGGCTCCTGCACAAAGAAATGCAAAACCCAATGAAATAAAAGGACATGGAGCACAGCAAAGCAGCAACAGCATGGGAGCTGCTCTGAGTGAGGTGCTGATCAGGAAGGTGCTTCGAGCTTCTGCCGTGCAAGCACCACGTTGCAGCTATTGCTGCTGCCTGCAAGGGGACCCTGGAAACACAGCCCGGATGCATTTGTAGGCCATCAGTCCAAAATTCAGGGCTTTTTTTTTTTTCTTCTCAAAACTCAAGAAAAATACCTTGTTCTGCTATCTTTAAGTCATCAACAAAGGTCTGTGGCTTTGGCTTCCTTGTTTATGCTACTGCAGTAAATAATGATTTAAAAACTGGGGGTGCCTGGGCATCTTTTGTAGAATGGCCTTGATTCCTTGAGGGTACACTGCAGAAAAACTGGGTGTGAAAGGGACAGGTTGTCTGGGCTGGAAAAGGAGTGGATCAATGCAGTCACCTGGATGCTGAAGCTACATAACAGGCTGGGAGCACTCAGACAGCATCACCCAGCTCTCAGACTCCCAGGGGACCAGCAGTCCAGTATATCAACGGTTTAACAAAAAAAAAAAAAGCAGCCAGTTGTTTACTTCTGTCCTCCCTGACCCTGTTAGCTGCATCCCAATAAACTCTGGGCTCAATAAACTGGCTTTTGGAACCCGCCATGCAGATTCCCAGAGTTACAGCCATGTCAGAGCCACTCTGCTCTTAAAAAGGGACAAAACAGCAACTGCAAGAGCCCAGTGGCTCCTGTCAGAACTAAGGCAGCAGCCAGTGAACACCAGCCCCGCTTCAGATGCAGCAGGAAAGGTCATCAGTGTTTAAATCAGTGTTTAAATCAGCAAGCAGGGGCTCTGCAAGCAGAGAGGAACAGCGCTTACTTTTCCTCTGTCACAGTCTGGCCGTTGCTCCGTGTTTCCTCTACGATGATTTTCTCTTCCTCAGGAAGGAGGACTTGGGGGATGGAGTCTTTACGGGAGCCTGTGTAGAAGAATTACTCATCAGGAAGTAAAAGGGTGGCTTTCTCTGATGCCCACGCCACTCCAGAGACAGCAGCCCTCGGTCTCTTGGGGCAGGCTGGGGACACGGGGGCTCAAGCAGCCACCACCTACTACTACCTGCCAGGGTTAAAAACAGACCTGGAGCCAAAGCAAGCAGAAACTTTCCAAGAGCGCTCCCCCAACCTAAAGCTAAGCCATGACTTTAAAATTAAATCACTGGATTGGGGTGAGGAGCTCGCAGAAGAAACACGGCCTCCCTTTTACAAAGGTACCATTATTTGATAGTTGGGTGATTTAATTGGATGTCTCACCAGCAACGATAAATAGTTGTATTTCCAGAGCTGAAGATGTTAGATCGGTTCTTATGAAGCAGCTTGTTCTTAAACACGCAGCTGATTGAGAGATAATATTCATGTTTCCTTTCTAAAGCTATATGCAACCTGAGATTACCATCAGATTTTCAGTGCTGACAGCCACAGGCACTGACTAGGTTTGCTTAATTCCTAACGAGTGCTGGTGAAATAGCTGTGTCTCATCTGCCCTCCTACCTGCTTCATTCTATGTGTTTAGAAGAAAAACAATGGCAACTAAACCACCAGGCTGCTGAAGCTCCCTTATCTTGAAGATTGAACACCACACAGTTTCCTAGCATGAGCCTCAGTGCTGTATGATGCAATGATGTTTTTTCCCAGAGCAGTTATCAGTGTCGCAGGCAGACTAAGAATTATAATAATCATCTGGTCATTGTTCCCACCTGAGCTGAGGGCTTGCTGGAAGCCTGCCCCAGTACAGTATGCCTCAATCACCTTCAGGATCTGAGCATCTTCTTCCAGCGCAGCAGTACCTGTAAAACATCACGGACGACAGCTACCACAAAGTGCTCTGGGTTCATCTTCTGGTCTTTACTCCTAAGTCCCTTAAGAGAACAGAATGTAGTTTCCTTGACTGAAGCCACCCATGAAACCTTGCCTGATTCCTTTCTGAGATCCTTTCTATCTTCTGGCCCTTGCAACAGCCCGTGGCATTGAGCACCGTGATTAAATGGTATGAAAAACGCACTGCTGGATGCTCATCTTGGCAAAACTCAGGGGGTGATGCCTGACTTTGGGTGCAGGAATCACCAGGAGATGGATAGGCAGAGCACATCTGCTAGGAGTGGCCTGGTACAGCTCCATCAGAGCAGGACTTGGACATGTGAAGTCTTCATTTCCAGCCTTAGCCCAGTACTGTCTTCACAAGGGAGACAACTGACTCCAGCCAGCTCACCACTGTCTGACCTGGCCTTCCATGTAAATTCCCCTAGAAGAGTCCCAAGCAGCCTTCAGGGCCTGTCAGGACATCCCTCTTTGCAGGTGAACTCCCCTGCAGGGACAGTCTTCTTTTGTTCCCTGGTTTCCCCTGGAAAGTGTTCCAGGCCTTACTGGCATGGCCAGCTAAGGGTCTGTCCCAGCTCTTGGACACATTGTTATGACTGTGTTAACACAGTTTTTAACTACTTGGAATTAGAATCATAGAATGGTCTGGGTTGGAAGGGACCCCAAGGATCACAGAGCTCCAACCCCCCTGCCACAGGCAGGGCCACCAATCTCCAGGCCTGGATCTACACAAGGTTGCCCAGGGCCCCATCCAACCTGGCCTTGAACACCTCCAGGGATGTGGCATCCACAACCTCTCTGGGCAGCCCGTTCCAGCACCTTCCCCCTCTCTCTGTAAAAAACTTCCCCCTAATATCTAGCCTAAAGTTTCCCTCCTTTAGCTTTAAATTAGCTCCATGGCTTCGTAGCCAGACCAAGACCATCCACAACCAAATGATCATGACGAGGGCAGTAGCACAACCAGTAAGTGGCGGTGGAGGGAACTGCCAGAGGCTGAGGACCGGTGTGCTTCCAGAAGCCTCCTGTGCTCAGCAGCACATAGACTTGCTTACAACGTGAGCATCCTGTTGCATCCTGTGCTGTAAGAAAGGCTGTTCTCAAAGTTCCGTGGAGATCAGAGAGTCCACAAAAAGCCTCCAGAAAGAAGAGAAACACACAACACTTACTTTTCCGAATAACAAACTCTTCATCAGATGGTTTTCTCTCAGTTTTCCTTTTTGGAAGAAACTTCTTCATTGTTTTTGGACTTTTGCTGGAATCCTGTAGAGAAACAGACTCTGGTGTTTAAGCAGAACCAGAGGCAGCTCAAGCTGCAGAGCAGCACAGCTGAACATGGCTATCCGTGTTACACACGACACGTTAGGGAACTATGAAGCAGACAATGACCAAGTTGGAGAAAACAATCCTTTTTGCCTTTCCCATGCACCAGTTGTGGCCCACCACTCCCTGGAACAGCAGTGGGAATTGCATCTGCAGGTCTGGTACAGGATAAGCTCCTTTAGGGAATTCAACCCTTGGCTAAGAGCCCTTAGCCAAAGAAGTCAAACACATTCACAGCACTTTTAGCCTGCTTCCCAACTCTGGGGGCTTTGTTGGAAAACTCTATGATATTATTTATTTCCTTGATTTGATTTCTAATAAAAACCAGTTGCCAAATGGCATTGATCTGTCTGAGTATGAATCCTCCCCCCATACACAGAGAACAAACAAATACACAGTTAGTTTGCTATGACTCCACGAGTACGAAACACGAGCTTTTATCTCCTTCTCTGAGTTACAAGTCTTGCTGAAGTGGAGATAATTAGTGTATTAGTAGGTGACATGCAATATGGACGTTAAGCAGAGAAAAGGCAAGCCAGGAACTTTGTGTACTATAATGCTAAATCCTTCTTGAGAGTTATCTCAAAATATATTGGCCAGTCACCACCGACTCTCATGGCAACTTACTGATACAGCCAGGCAAAATTAGGGTCATGCAAGCAGGAGAAGCGTGAACAGGAACAAGCATTCTTTGCCACAGTAAGCCAAAGAGATGTATCTACCCTTACCTTTAAGATATAAGACATCCTCTACAATGAATATGCAAAGAAAGAGAAGATGAGTGTGAGAGATCGATGACTTTATTGACCAAGTCCATTAAATCCACAATTCTAAACCACATTTACATGTTAGTCTTGCAATTAATGTGGCACACCCTCCGTAGTACTGGTTTTAGAGCACTATCAACATGCAAAGGAGCACGGTGTCATGCAAAACTGAAAAAAATTACATGTGAAACGCATGGTAAGTGGGCATTAATACACTCTGAACACGTCAAAATAGAGAACATGCCTCTTTGGTTAGTAGTAAGTTCCTGCAGATGTTGGGTGTCTAGGAGAGCTGAGACAGTGTGGTACCCCTTGGTCCTAGCCAATGCTGCGGCCGCCCCGCACACTCAGCTCCATCTGATCCCCAGGGAGTAAGTAGTTCAGGGTCTGGCCCCATGCTCAACAGCAGTCCTCTGGCCATCAACCTGACCCAGACAGGACGATGAGATGCTCTGCCCACCCTGGTGACAAGCCCCCACAAGGACTGTGTCTTCTTAAAGGGGACCTGCCACCCTCACTGGAGACCTGACAGCATCAGGCAGCAGCTTCTCCCTGCTTAGCTGCCAGGATGGGGAGCTCCCTGAACATCCCATGGAGGGTCCCATCCCTGGGATGCTCACCCCAAGGCTCTCCTGGAGGGCTGGCCAGCAAAGTCCTGGATCCCAAAGTTATAAACCCTCTGCCTAAGGCAAAGCTGGCTATGTTAAAAAAAAAAACTAATAAAAATAACAAACAAATAAGTAAATAAACAAAATTGAAGGAATAATCTGTGAATCTTCTTCACTTTGCTAACCTGAATCCGGACACACCGCGTTACCCACAGCACCTGCTCTGTCATTTCAAAAGATTACTGGAAACGGAACAGGAAAAATGACCCAATTTCAATGGAAATACCAAGAGTGCTGTGCCATGCACAAGCAGGCTCTGGGGTTTCCTGAGCACAGCTAGGTACAAGGAAACACACAAGACTGTGCCATCCCATCCTACACTGCTAGAAGCCAATTAGAGTAACACTGGATGTCTGCAGATCTCTAATCTTTTAATCAAACTCCTCCACTCCTCTCCCTGCAAAGAATCTTTGAAATTTGCCTGCCTTCATTATATCTTCGTTATAGGAAGGTGACTTGCGTTGAATTTAATTTGTGCCCTACTTTAAATCTAAAAAAAAAAAGGAAAAAAATAAATAAATCCAGTGAAATTGGAGTTCTGCTCAGTGACTGAGCACCCGGGTGGGAAGGACAAGGTAGGCACAGATCTGCTTGGGCCAACAACTGAACTTCTCTCCCACGTGTCATCACAGGCTTGCATCCATGTCTCATCATCCCCAGCAAGAGGAGCTGCTTCCCAGGCTCAGGGTGGACTGGCCAGGTACCAGACTGTGCCTGCCCACCTCTGCTCTGAGCTCGGGTGGACCAGTTGGCCTTTGGGTTCGCACAATCCTTTCCCAAACAGTGTTTTTGGCCCTTTGACGCCCCCGCAGGCTATGATCC
This sequence comes from Zapornia atra, assembly GCA_013400835.1. NCBI lineage: Eukaryota > Metazoa > Chordata > Aves > Gruiformes > Rallidae > Zapornia > Zapornia atra. The sequence continues at coordinate 50,257 of VZTU01012808.1, read as the reverse complement.
AGCCTGCAGCAGCGTTCTGCCCCTCAGGGCTCTGCAGCTGCTGGGCCTCTGTGGTAAAACCCCTCTGCCTGGTTTCGATGCAGAGTTTAACTCCAGCAACGTGTGACAGGGGAGGAACAGAGAAACTGCAGAGGATCGCAGCATTAGTGACATCACTCAACCCATGGTTCGGGCCTCCCTTCTAAAGAAATGGCAGCCTTCATCCAGAAAAATGCCTCCTCTAATTCAAGCCTCGTCCTGTATTTTAATTCACCACGCAAACAAGAAGTGGTTTCATCTATGTCAGGGATTTGGACTGGGTCGTTCCCAGTCTGCTTGGTTGGGCTTTAAAACATTTAATTGCCGAATTTAAATGCCTCGCTTTACAAATCTTGAGGAACAAGTGCAACAAAACGCCACGGGGACACCTAAAATCTCTACCTGGAGTAGCAGACCCACAGCTGCCCCAGCTGCTGGGCTCTCCATTCCTGAGCACCAGGAGAGTGTGAGCCCCCCCTTCAGCCCTGTCCCCACTGGAAGCCTGGGCAGCAATGGTCCTATCCTAGGGCTGCTGTACCAAGAAAGGTAGCTGACTCAGAACCAGAGTGCTCATTGAGTAGGAGGAACGTTACCGGTGAGTAATCCTAAAAGTTTAACATGAGGTAGGAAAGGGGAGTGCTGCAGTTACAGGGCGGGGTGAAGGGGGTAAGAACTGGATCTGGGTTGTATTTTGGGTTTCCCCACGCTGCCTCCTAACTCCCAAGGCAAAACTTGGGGTTTCTGCAGGAGAAGGGACCCCTTGGGCGGTGGCATCCCAGCAGTGTACAGGTGTGTAAAATACAGTGGCACTGGTATGACCCCCATGGCTGCTGCAGGGAGCCCTGCTCCAGCCACCAAAAAAACCAGGGAAGAAGATATGAAGCATATCAACAGGTCATCTTCCTCTTTTTCACAGTTCAGCACTGCTGATCGATCCTGCAACACAGGTCTGGGCAATGCTGAGCTGCTGCTACGCAGCATGTCCTGGCAGGGAGCCCAGCTCCCACCCACGGCTCACAGAAGGGCAGGAGGAGGAGGAGGAGGAGGGGAGGCAGCTCCACCATGGCACCAAGATGCAAGGCTGCAGGACACCCCACTGTGGGACTGGTGACATCCAGCAGCCGAGGGCACTGGCTACAGCAGCTGAGAGCAAACAACAAGAACGGCACCAAATCTACAAACACACATGCTGGTGCTTCATTTGTGGCACAAAGCCAGCCGCAGTGACAAGCATCCATCGCAGGCCCAGGGCAGAGCCACATCCCTCACCATCCCTATTAACCTAAGCTTCTGTGCCCTTGATATAGGGTAAGAACACAAGCACATGAAATTGACACGAAACCACGGTTCGAGGCACGTGGGATGGTTACCTCTTTGTAACTCAGCGCTGCCGACGGTCTGAGTGGAGGAGCAGGACGGAGGCAGCTCAAGCTCCAGGGCTTGAGGATTTTGGGGGGTTCCAGAGGTCCACGGATCTGTCCGGCTGAACTAAATGTCTGAGAAATTAGATGAGAAGCAAGCAAAGGCTGTTAGCCACCAAACAGCGTGGAGAAGTGGAGGGAGGTGGACAAGAGTTCACTGTGAACTCCTTTGAGGCATCTCAGCTGCACCAAAAATTAGGGCAGGATACATGTAAAATGGTACGAGCACGACCTGGTTACCAGCAAAACTGCAGGATGTGTCTTGCAGCCGTACACACCACCTCAGCCTCGAGGTGCATTGCCGAAAAACCAGAGATCAGCCAGCACGGAGGAACCCCAAGCAGCAGAGTGGCTGCAGGAGGTGAGATGCTTACCGAATGAGCACTCCAGGACTGGGTTTTGGAGATGGTGTTGCATGTCCCTTTGGTCAGCCTTTGCAAGTGGTCAAGCCATTCATGCAAGTCCTGGCTGGTGCTGCAGGACACAGTGATCCGCTCCGTCATGTTCCCTGTGGCAGAGGGGTAAATAACCATCCTTAGCAAGTGGTAGAGACCCAGGAGAAAAACCGGGGTGAGCTCAACTCTGCAAACCAAGGAGCTGCTTGCTGCTGTGCCAAGTCCAGCGGATATGAAAAGGCCAGGGCAAAGATGTGGCTGGCTGTCCTGCTTTGGGCACCCAGCACCAGCCAGGGCAGGAACAACGCAGGGAAACTAAGGGAGTTGGTGAGATGGATGCATGAGGAATTATTTAATGTTAAAAGTAAACAAATTAAACATTTCCATGAATAACAGGATACCAAATACCACAAGCACAAATCGCTACAGTGCAGCCAGGACACTGAGCATGAAACCACTGTGAATAGCTACAAGTAACAAGATAAGCTGAAGGGGAAAATTGGGAGGAACTTTAAGAAAGCGACCTGATGGCCAGAGCTGATAATCTGTCAATAAACGAGGCACTCAGCGCTGCACAGCATGGAGCTGGGAGACAGACAAGGCATGCCTGGCACAGAGCAGTGCTACTGGGGCCACCACCAGCCCTGGCAGATCTGTCCCCTACAAAACACTACAGTCTCCAAAAGCAGCCTGGAGACATTGCCCAAGGGAGCTGGGAGGAAGTTGCCTCAACCAGGAGGGAGATCCTCAGGAACTCTAACCACACACAGCAAAGACCATGGCGCAGGGAGTGGGGGTAAGAGGAGGACCAGTACCTCCAGTGGGAGCTGCTGTTTGGACTGGGATGACAGCCCCAGGCAGGGGCCACACTGACCTGCGATTTCAAACATGTGCTCGTTCCCTTCAGCATCTTCCAGCTTCGTCAGCGTCATTCCCGTCAAGGGCAGCTTTCCCTAGGACAGTTCAGGAGGAGTCAGTGCCTGCACCTGCTTCCCAGCGGGCGCTGTTCTGCTCGTTTCTGCTGATCCCTTTCTCTTTGGGAACTGCCATTAAAATCTAATTTATGACAGCTTCAGACTTGCAGGAAGAGCCTCCTTTAATGTATGGATCTAGATTTCCCTGCACAACTAGGTCAAACCCCTGAGAAGAGGCTCCCATGACAACTGAGTCATCCCCAGCTCATCTGCTGCCCTTTCCCTTCGCTAGGTGCAAACCTTTTCACAACCGAGTCAGGAAGGAAAACTTCCCCTGGTTTTTCAGAAAGCCTTCCCTGTCCCTCTGCTTTGCATCTCGAGCTGCCTGCTCACCTTATCCGCTGGTGGGTGAAACCTAAAAAACAGCCAAATCCTTCCCAAATCTCTTCTGTCACCCTTGCTTACAGCAAACGATGCACCAACTCAGGAGCATCCTTTTCCTGGAGGGTACTGATGTTTTCAGGCAACTGGGGAAAAACTGAGCGCCCAACAGCCCGACTGCAGCCATTCAAATGGTGAAACACAAGAAACACAGCATTTTTGGGGTGGAAATGTTGGGGTCTTTACAGTGGGCTTTATAGCAGTGAAGTATTTTGCAGAGATGGCCCAAAGCGAGAGCCAGCTGGCTGGTGGTGTGGGGTGAGACCCTACTGCTGGATCAGGACACCTTACATGCATACACTTCTTGAGAGCAGCACGTAGGACAGCTGCTTCAAGGAGGGGGTGGTGGGTTTTATTTCTAATTTCACAGCACTCCCACTTACCAAACTACTGTTTAACCTGCCAGCAGCACAAAGACACTAAGTGTCCTAGCACCCATGGCAAAACCAAGCCCTGGTTCCCAGCCTGTGGCATTTGCACCTCAACAGAGCGGTTTAAGGAAGCGGGGAGCAGGGAGGGGGTGTTGAATTAGATAAGAACTGTCTTATTTCCTTTTTCACACCTCACGCCTCAGAGCTTCAAATTAAGCACGCTTACCTGATAGATGAACCCACTCATCCGTGGGCTTGCAGACAGCATCAGCAAAACGTTTGAAAACAACAAGAAATACCGCTCTTCTTTCTCCTAAGGGGATAAGAATGTAAGTTAGTCTGGTTTGCAGTCGCCACAGGCACTTTCCTCCAGTGAAATGACCCTCTTGCAGCCAGAATTACAGGAAGAGACCACCCCAAAACCAATTACTTTGTCTCTTCTTACATTTTATTTGCTTTACAGCACCTCATTCCTGTACTAGTTTTTCCTGCATACATTTTGTCTGCATCCTGCTAATCCCGACAGTATTACCAACGTTCTCTCCCAATCATTTCAGAAGGCCTCCAAAGATCTTATGTCCCCTCACAGCAGCTCCTACTCCAAACAGGACTAGACTCTACGGGGCTTTGTTTGACAGGTCCTTCCCTTTCCATGGAAAAACTGCAGGTAATCGAGTGCTAACAAGCACTTTCCCACACAGCAAACACCCAACATGGCTTTAACACCACTGGGTGAAGGTCTGTGGCAAGCACTGGTGCGATGCTTTAGGACCAGTAGCACAGGAATCCCTCCAGTTACAATTTCCAAAGCACAGTCAGCTCTGGAGTGGGACGTGACAGAAGCCACTGCATGCAGGACGTGGCAAAATGGTTACGCCAGTGCATGCTTTCAAGTCACTCTCATTTCTCAAGAGTAAGACACAGGGGAAAAGGAGGGGAATTAATGTGCCCTATGACACTAAGATGCTTCTTTTGCTTGGAAAAGTGTGTCACCGAAGGTCTGAAGCTCAGCCCCCGGACATGAAGCACTGACATGCACAGCCCTATCACATGGATTTTCTCCAGGTAAAACTATTTATCAGCATTATTTTTCTTGCACTTACTGGCCTGGAGTGAGAGCAGCTGCTGCCTTGCAGCGCTGACCCCATGAGCAAGCAGATATTTGGATGTAATGTCTTTACTCAGGAGAAGGAGCGCTGCACTCACCTCACTGCCCCCACACTGTACCATAACCTGGGACATGTAGATGATGTTCCCCATTGTTTTTATGTCCTCTCCTTCCCAGCGCTGGATGGATTCAGAAAGGATCTGCAGCTCGAGTTGTTTCCTCTTCCTCAGCTCCTGGCATTGCGACTGGGAATCACAGCAGGGTGCTTCGTTAGCCAAATCCAAACCAATCCCAATGGAGATGGTTTCACCAGCAATGCTCCCACAGCCACATGGGACATGACTGGTCACTCCAAGGGATGGAGAGAGCCTGCTTTTGCTCTATTATACAAAGTTCATAAAAGTATCACAGCATCCCAGCAATTTATGAAGTAACAATTATATTAAAATGTCAGAGAAAACACAAGCCACACTGAGCAAGCTTTTCCTTCCAAACCAGCCCTACCTCTGAGAGTACAGGGTCATATTTTCCAAGCCAAGAGAGCACAGAGTTAAACGTGCCTCACTTAGACAGGCTTGGCATGTCTTGCCCAAACAGCTGAGCGTTGCACTCGCAGCGATGCAAAGCCCCCATGAAGTAGGAGGGCGGGTGTTTTCTAAGCAAGACTTGCAAACCTGAAGGTTGGGCTTCACACAATATTATTTCAGTGGTGGGAGCACAACAAGGAGCTTTTGAAGATGCTGTAACAGAGAAAAGACTGTGCTGATGCTCAGCAGCTGGGGACTGCTCCACGGAGCAGCCAGTTCTCCAGCAGCTTTTAGACATCGCTGGCAGAACAATGACAGCCCTACAAACCAAGCAGAGTCTCCTTTAACTGACCCCTCTGCCAATGGGGAAAAATTCCTGCAAAGCCAAACCTAGGGTGTTTTCACCTGCTGCATGGGGTTTTTTTCCCAAACCCCTGTTTCTGACAGAGATTTTCCTCCCTTCCTGCTCAGCGTCATACAAACACTTTGATTACCCAGACCTTCAAAGACAGAGGCTGCATTGAGTTTAGTCTAAAAGCACATGATTTTGAACAAGACCATGGTGGCTTCCTTAATTTTGCAACTATCATGTGCTTCAGTGGCTCCCTGGGTGTCCAAATCCAATGTTCCCAGGATGCAAATCCATACAAAATCCATCATTCTCTGTGCAGAGGTGCCACTGCTAATGACAGTGGCTCAATGTGCCCTGCACTGCCTTCCCTCAGGAGCCTCCCTGGTCCCACCACAGCACCACGCATCCATCGCACAGGGCATCACTGCCCATCTAACCTCAAATCTGTGCTGAACCTCATAACATAATTACATTAACTTCAGCAGCAGCCAAGTACACATTTCAAGTAAACCCATCCCTGGCTTACGAGCATTCCTAAAGATTAACGACACCTTGTAATCTGACCGAATTATTCCCCTATTACCTACTAGAATAAATGGAAAGGGAGCTGAGTTTCTAAGTAAATGTAACAAGATCGCCCTTTCCTGTTTTCTATGAACTTTCTCCTCCAGATCTTTTATCTGCACTGCTGAGCACTGACAGCTTGCATCTGCTGTGCTAAGGAAGGAAGTTGGACCACATCTGGAGTAATGATAGTGAAAGGTATTCAGTGGCTACAGAGCGAGAGAGGCGATTGCTTTTTTAATAACTGAGAAAAGCTTTGCTGGGTAAAACCTTTGTGCATGTGGATGGCTTTCCCCCCTCCCCCCCACCACTTCTTTCATCTCAGAGCACTGGGACTTGGAGGGGCGTAGGTAACAGCTCACAGAAATAGGCTCGTTGTCTCTGACTCATCCCTTCACTGCCACTTGCTCTGCTCCCCAGCCACAAACCACCTGCAATACGGTCAAAGCTCACGATGCCCGTGGAGCAAATCTCAACAAACCCAAGCATTGCCCAACGGGCCCAGAAGGGACCATCCTGCTGGCACCAGCTGCTGAGTTTGCCATCCATGCTAACAACCCTTCACAGCTCGTTTGGGCAAGTGAGGGTTGGTTGGGTTTCAGGTAGCAAACGCTTGGCATTTGGAGGCCAAAGGAGACAAGAGGGACCCTGTTGCCACCACCACCCATATGTGGCTTTCAGCAGCAGAGGAGAAAGTCGGAGATCCTCCATGTAACTGCTGAGACATGCAGCCAGAGGGGCAGCTCTAGGCTTGAAACCTGAAATTAAGACTCTTCATAACCCTTCTTTTCCATTCCAAAAGACCTTTTTTTTTTGCCTAATGAGGAGACAAATGTCAGGCTTGACTCATTCTTGGTGAAACGCAGCCCTGAAATGGAGCGCTCTATTTTAAGAATCGCCACCTACCACAAGCGACTTGAAGGACGCGATGGCTTTCAGAACCTCTTCGTGATCTGCATGCGCCTCCTAGTGAAGGGAGAGAAAAAACCCCCTCAGCTGCCTGCGCTGCACCCACTGCCCAGAGCACCCAGGGATGGGGTGGTACCAGGGTGCTGGGGATGCAGGACGCAGGGTATAGGCAGGATCAGGGATGGAGTCCCCTGGGTAGCTTCCTCATCACCCTGTGTTCAGCATGACATGGTTTAAAGCAATGCATTGGCACCAGTTTAACCAGTGCCAAGTGACTAGAGCAAGAGCAGGTGTGATTTTACTCAGACCAAACTCCTTCAGTGAAGCAAATCAAGCAGGACAGGCGGAGGTGCAGGGGGGGATTTCTGGTTTCACCTTCAGGAAGGAAACTTCCACTAGTGTGCAAGGTATTGCAGCCCATCAAGGGTGCTGCTTCCGTGGATGGCTCCAACGGGAGCTTCATCTCCAGGCTTAAGGGAAGGCACACCTGAGCAGAGGGCTCATGGGCCAGTGGATGGAAAGCGGGGTGCTGCCCCTTATCTCTGACTGTCACTGCACGTTAGTACTCTCCTGGCACCTTCTCCTGGACACAGGGCCCTACATCATAAGCTCTTCACCACCCAGTCCTCATGCCAAGGAAATCCTAATGTGTCCAGGTTGTGGTGGAGCTGTCCCTGCAGCTGCCAGAGGCTGCCTGGGATCGTTCACCTCTGAACTTGGACAAGGGCTGCCCTGAACATCCCTGCCCCGTCTCCAGCTGTGCAGCAGTGCAGGGAACACTGTGGCATCCATCCATGCTGCTCAAACCTCAACTCTACTGATTCATGCAACAAAACCCCCACGCTCAGCTTCGAAACAAAGAGAAATAGGTGATGTGTGTGTTCCCAAACCCGCCCTGACCCCTGTCCAGCACCCTGCAGAGAGCACACTGGACAGGGCACGGCGGGGGGGCTGCAGCCAAGCTCAGCTCAGTCCCTGCAGCTCAGCTAAGCCAGGTCAGATCTGCAGAGTGCCTGCAGTGCAGGCCCTTATGCTCTTTTCTCCCTACACAGAAAAGCCCCTGGCTCAAGCACTGAGGTTTTAATCTGCCGGCTGGGATGTCAATTTGAATGATCACGGCTAAGTGTGCTGAGTAATTAACTGGTAATTAATACTGGAAAAGGGGAAAAGCAAACCCAGTTAAAAATAGACTGTTCTGTTTTCTTCACCTCCTCACACCATCCTCTGGGTTCACATCCCCACAGCTGGAGCGCGCAGGCGGTTGAGCAACAGAGCTCCAGCAGCAGAAATCTTTACAGTCCCCAGGGAGGGTGTTGTGTGGGGGGAGAAATGTCCTAAAGCGGATCTGCCGCCCGCCGCGGAAGTCTGTGCCCCCCTCTCGCTGCTCTCCCTGCTCCCGGGCACTTGCTCCTCCGCCCCCGTGTCTGCGCCAGCTGCCAGACCCACGTCTGGCTGCGCTGCTCTGCCTCCACCCAGGAGCACAGGCCTTGGGCGAAGGGTGGAGACGTGCCTCTGAGCAGCGGGAGCAAGCAGCAAGGGAGAGGAATCTCAAAAAAAAGCCCAAAAGATAATAAAGCCACTGATTTATTACCCACCGTGCAAAGAAATAGCAGCTGTAGCCCAACTCTAAACTCTGCTTTGACTTGTGCTGGAAATGTCCCATCTTTGAGGAATGGCTGTGCCTTCCCACAACATCCTCGGTCTCCACTGCTTTCCCACTTTGAAAGGTAGAACACATCCCAGAGCTGGGACACCTCCTTGGAGGGGTGGTAAGGATTTCTGGCAATATGCTGCTCAAATACCAATGGGCTCAAATACCTCCTGCAACTCAGGGGGCAGCTCTTGCAGCATCAAGGGGCATGGCTTGTCCGCAAGTCCCACGTCCCACCTACCTCCATGTGCCGCTCCAGCTCCTGCAGCAGCGTCACATACTTATCCAGCCTCAGGAAGGGCTTGCTGAGGCTGGTGGTTAGGATGAGGATGCCTGGGTTGGCCGCACCCTGGCTCTCCATGAACTTCTCCAGCTCATCGCTATAAATAGAGACAACAAGAAGAAGGAGGGTTTGCTACCACTGAGGGCTGAGTTTTGCTGCCTCCCACGCTCCTTTGATGGCTGGGCCTCTGCTCTGAGCTGTGCTGGTCTAAAAGCAGTCCAGCCTCCCCCCCGAGCACCTCCTGCTGCAATCCCAGCGGGGCAGGCAGGGAGCCACGAAATTCCAGCTGAGCAAGACCCTGGCTCCCCGGGGATGCAGGGGAGGATGCTGCATGGCAGCGGGTGCCAGTGTGCACTGCCTCTGGGGTACATGGGTGCCGGCAGCTGGTCCTCAGACACAGCAAGGTGGCATGGGGCCAGGCGTCTGGTGGGCAGCGCAGGCAGCAGAGGTTCATGCTGCGCTGGAGGATGCTGCAGCAACGTGCCAGGACCCTGCTGGGAGCCGTGACGCAGGTGTGGGTGCATACATCAGTCTGGAAAACATGGCTTGTGCGTGTCAGCACATTTGCCAAAGTTGATTCTGCAATTGATTTAAGAAAAGGGGTCAGACTGAGGAATGAAGGAGTCACTTACAGGAGCCAGGCTTTTCCTTAGGCTGAAGTAAAGCTGGATTTCAGAGAGTCACAGAATTGCAGGGGTTGGAAGGGACCTCCAGAGATCAAGTCCAACCCCCCTGCCAAAGCAGGTTCCCTAGGACAGGTCACACAGGTCGGCATCCAGATGGGGCTTGAATATCTCCAGAGAAGGAGACTCCACACTCCCCTGGGCAGCCTGTCCCAGTGCTCTGTCACCCTCACCATGAAGAAGTTCTTCTGCATATTGGTGCAGAACTTCCTGTGCTCCAACTTGAGGCCATCGCCCCTTGTCCTGTCCCCAAAGACCACTGAGAAGAGGCTGGCCATTTCCCTCTGTCTCCCACACTTCAGATATTTATAAACATTGGTCAGATCCCCTCTCAGGCTTCTTTTCTCAAGGCTGAACAGCTCCAGCTCACTCAGCCTTTCCTCGTAGGGAAGATGCTCCAGGCCCTTAATCATATTTTAGAAGGTAAATAAATATATTGAGAGTTCCCATTAAGGAAAGGGAAGAGTTAACCCATGGCCGGGGTCCTGGCTTTGCCATCATGCAGGGGGGACAGCTAAGCCACACTAGGGCTGACCCAGTTGAAGCCTTTTGGCTTGGCACGCTCTTTAGCATGACATTACACAAATTCCAGTGTCTACACAAGCGGGACACGTTGAAGGAAGATGTTATTATTGGCATCTACCAATGACCCTGCAAATCAACCCTCTGGTTGAGCAGCAGCTCAGTTATTGAATCGGGTAACTCTGGGTGACTTCATGGCCACCCTCCTTCTGCAAGGATGTGCCCCAGACCATAGTGCTGCTGTAGGAGCACTTCAGTAGTGGGTCTGAAACAGCATGTGGATCCTGTAGCAAGAAACAGTCACAGGAAATGCTACTGCAAGGTCTGAGGTTGCCTCTGGTTTTCCCCAAGGTAAGAGTCGGGTGAGAGACAGGACCTGTGAGACCAGCTCTGAAGACAAGCAGCACAAGCTGTCTCCGTGCCAGAGCTGAGAGGCAATGTCAAAGAGCCCAAAGCTCCAGCAGTTTTCCCCATAGCGGGATTCCACATTGGATCCCCTTGCCCCATTGTTAAAATACAGCTCAAGAGCCGTGCCAGGTAATAATAATAAAAGGACTTTCAGCCTGAATCTCCTCTGTCACTCACCTGTGCTGCGTGAGGACGTTGACTGCGGACGGGTGGTTCGCACAGTACGTCAGGTACAGGGAGCGGAACTGGGGCATCAGGTTCATGAAACAGCCTCCCACTCGCTGCTGGTTCTCGGGGAGCCTACAGACACCAACACACCAGCCACAGTGTTAAGCCTCTGGCTCTGCACCCTGCAACTACAGCACTCCCAGGTATCTGCTCAGGAACCTCCCACTCCATGGGGACATTCCCGGGTCGCTGCATAAGCTGCCGCCCTGGGCAAAATACCCATGTCTGCCTTTTGGGGAGGGGGGAGGAGGAGGTCCTCAGATAGGACGGGGTTTCTGTGGTGCCTGGGACAAGGTGGACCCAGCATGTCCCATCCCACCTGCAGAGCTGAGGCTGGGATACTGTAGCACGCTGCAGCTGATGAGCGTGTGCTGGAGAGAACTGGGTGCGGTGGAGGGGTGGTCCCACTGCCTGGGCTGCCCATTAATATAAAGAGAGGAGATGGACAGTGAGAAAGGGAAGCCACAGCCTAAATACATTTCCAACAGTCAGTCTTTGCCCTGTCTCTTTTCAGCCCTTCCCAAGGAGAGGGTGGGCTACGGCTGAACAGCTCTGCTAGCCTCCCCTGGGAAAGTTGTTGCCTCCAGTAACCCACTCCCTGGCAATCCCTATCTTCACACCTGCCAGATCTCCCACCACCCACATGTCAGCATCTTTGGCCTAGTGACACTTTCATACCAGGTCTAGTGACACCCTCATCCAGCAGACGCCTTAGCAGCAGAAATGTCAGAGTTTCTTCTGCCTTCCCTCCTGCCAAAGCACTACCTGCACCCTTTCTTCAACCCTGTTATTTTCTTCTATATTTAATAAGTCTAAGCCAGCAGCCAGGCAGAATATCAATGAAGGTGTCTGCCTATTATTTTTAGCTGCAGCTGAATAGCTTGACGCCCTCAGCGCTGGGGCATGAGCTTACTTCGCAACTTCTTCCAAGGCTTGGTTCAGCGTTTGCTGAAACGCAGAGATTTCTTCCACGTTCCCCAGCAGTGATGCAATGTCCACGGCACTGAGCCTAGAAAAGTCAAACCACCAGTTAGCATCAAGGAGGTGTTGCTCTCAGGAGCACCCCCATGGTATCTGTAAGCGGTCCTTCCAAAAAGGCCCAAGAATTTCTCTTTCCCCAGGTAAACCATCGGACATGGGAAATAACACGTGGTCTGTGAGCTACAGCCCATAGCCTCCCAGAGAAGATGTCTGCCGTCAAGGATTATCTTAATTGGATTTTAATCACTTAATCACACTAATCTTCCCAGATGTTTAGCTGTCTAACAGACGCAGACAGATGGGATTTCAGCCAGGGGTGGGGAGGGAGGTGCGTGCAGAGGCACAGAGATAGCTTTGTCTTTGGGGATCGAGGCTGTGGGTTTCCCTATGGGAGGAGGGTCCTACAGAGCAGCCCCTTGGGTAAGGGTTGCTTTGTTCCTTGAGCAAGGTTCGATTTTTCCTGGCCAAAACTAGTGTGTCTGCTGTTGTGATCCTCTGAGTCGCTCTCACACCACCCTCATTTAAGCAATTTGCTTAATGCCAAGGCTGAGAGCAGGAGAAGTTTTCACAGCTGAATATATCCCATGTGAGGAAATAAGGAAGGAAGGAAGGAGAAATTTAAATACAAAGGCCTTAAGACACCACTCTCCCGTCTCTCTGGACCGGGCAATGTCTAAACATCTGCTTGTGATGGCCTGGGGCTGCCTGGTTCTCCTGCAGTGTACTCAGCTAGAGGGACCCTGGCCCCAAACATAGCCACACAGATGGGGTTGCTGAGCCGCCACCATTCAGAAGAGACAACTGTAAAGCCGAAGTGATAAGCAGGAGGTGAAGTTAACTGCACTGGGTCTTTTATGGAGGGGAAACTATCAATAGGAATCTGTGGAGAGGCTCCAGGATGCTGCCAGTCATCGCCTGGGTAAGGACAGGACAGCATGAGCTGCCTCTGCACCGCGCTGACTGGCGTGGATGGAAAACACATCAGCTTATTCCTGCCCTGCTAATGTTCCCCAGTTGCTCAGGCCATGCAGGACAGCAGCACGCTCCTCCCGAGTGCCGAGGCACCCCACACTGGGGCTGCACAGACGGGGACACAGGGTGTCACCTCTCGCTCAGCAGCAGTCTGGCTTTAGTGAGAGGCAATCTAACCACAGAGAACACACATGGCTGTGCATGAAATGAAGAGATGACGAGGAGATGCCTCTTGGGGCCCAGAAGTCACAACACGGCAGACTGCAAGGGAAGAAGCCATGCGAGGCGCACCGCCGGGAAACATGCATGCCAGGACAGCCGGGCACGAGCTTGCAGACGGGTTGGAACAGCCAGCCCTTGACCAGATGGAAAGGCACATCTAACACAGCCCGCACTGTCACCGAGGAACAGGAAAGAACAGAAACCTGTGCAATGTCGTGGGGGGGTGGGGGGTGGGTTCTGTCTCACAAAGGAGCTGCAAGGCTAAAGCAGCGGTAACAGTCCCTAAACAGTCAAAAGCAGGAATGCAATGAGCTATGGTCGATTTTACAGGGTTCTCTCCACCTCAGATGCCTTTATATCTTACTTATCATAAGACTGGAGGGGTCTTAAGTAAGTTCCCAGAAGTGACTGTAGTTCCTTCGCATTATCTCGTTCTGTTTCCAGAATATTTTGCAACACCTAGGGTGAGAGACAGAGCACTGAGTAGGTCTTAGCACTAGCGACTGGTCAAAGGAACATGACATCAGCTTCCAAGTGTGGAAAAACATGGAAGTGTACTTTAAGTCCATGAATTACATTTGTTAATGCCAAACCCAGAAGGCTCAGGAAAGCCCAGAGGATCTGATTTCGAGATTCTACTTTGCAAACTGGGAGAGGCCTGGAAAGCAGGTGTTAAGGGCAGCTCCTTCTTCTCTGGTAAAGCACGAAGACAACGCTAGTTTGGGCCTCAGTTTAGTATCTCACCCCCAAGAGCCTCATGCCTAGCCCTGCATGTGTAACTGGCTGCCAAGGTATGCAAACAACCAATGGTGTGTGCACCCTGGGAGCACTGTTTGCACAAAGGCAGGCAACAATTTAAACGCAACAGTGGCCAGACCAAGGATGGCTCCTGTGGCAGCTCAAGCCAGGGCACAGCTCCCTTGCTGCTTCAAGGATGTGCTGAGCTGGGTCTGGATCCCCCTAATCCATCTCAGCAGCCTGTTCCCCTCTGACAGCAGGGCAGGCAAACCCGCTGCCCACACGCTCCCTGTTAGTGCTCAAGCTTCTCAGTGTAGAAGAGCTCTGGAGACAGAACAGGTCGTTCCCAGCTCTCTGGAGATACTGCTTCTGCTTTGCTTTCCTGGAAATGTTTTTAGACATGCTGATGAGCACGTTCCACCTCTGGCACCAGGAAGGAGCCAGAGACATTTACATGCAGGGCTCCCTCCAGCCTGGATGATGTGGGAAGGTACCTGCCCCTCTTTGCCAGACATCATTGCTCCAGCAGCAAGGTGGCAGAGGAAGTGCTGCTTCTCCATCCCTACTGCAGAGGCAGCTCACAGCCTGGCAGGCTGACCTGCTCCAGGTAACACGCCAGGCTGCAAGCTGCGGCAGCTGCTGGCAGAGGCAGGGGGCATGCAGCTCAGGCTGTGACATCTCCAGCCAAACCCAACCAAGGGGTGAGTGGGTGAGAGCCCTAACTGGGCTTGCCTAACACAGTGACATTATCCCCCCATCTCTATCAGTGGGAGATAGCCAGCAAGGAAAGGGCCAGAGACATCGTGCCGTATTCCCCAACACTGATCTCAAAGCTGCTGCCTCTGCTACAATATCTCAGTCGCCTGCTTTGAGTCTCTCCCTTTGCCATCCTGCAGCAACTTCCATTTGTGGTTCATCATCTCGACAGCCCTGAATCAAGGAAATGGCAATGGCTGCATTTAAATACAGGGTCACATCCCCAATTGTTACAAATTGCTTTAATGATTTCTAAGGGAAGGAGTCCGTTCAGAAGTTTAATAATATGCTACTTATTAAAATGGATGATCAGCGCTTTAAAACTTACCACTGGGTAATAATTCTTGGTCAGCTGAGTGCTTTCAAGTCCTTTCAATGCTTTGGGAGAGAGTGGTTTATCTGTATGAAAAAATACACCAATGAATTATGCTACACAGCTTCCATTAATCCAGCAGGAAGAGTCACTGCTGTGAACATAATGTCGCTCCTGTAAACCCAAACCTTCTGTGCCAGGGTTCCTCTGCCTGCTTCAGGAAGCCCGGGAGCAAACCGAAGGTGCACGGGACACTGAAGGCAGCAGAGCCAGTCGCACCAGAAGCTCTGCACAGCCTCTGCCAACCAATTTCCAGGTTTGCTCTGAAATCCCTGGCAGCATCCCAGCATCTGGCACTGTTTGGAGCTGCAGTGTGGCTCCACCCGGCCCACAAAATTTGGGCTTTAAAACTGGGTGTCTCTCAGAAATGCTGGATGCAGAGATTTGTTCCACGTGATGCACGAGGCACTAGAAGCCAACACACCACCAATGAAGGTGCTGAACCCTGATCCTCAACATCATCTGTGGTGCAAAATCCTTCTCCAAACAAAGGTAGTTTCGAACAAAAAGCTCACACAAGCCTGGAAGTCAATTCTCACCCTCTTCTGCATCTGCTGAACCCCTGTGGATGCCTCCAGCGTGGTACACACATGCACACAGGCGCGCACAAGTCCCTGCTCCATTCCTCTTTCCCTGGAGAAGCCCCTTCCCTGCCAGCAGCTCTGTCAGCCCTCCCAGCACCTCAGTTGCACTGTTAACCCCTCCAGACTGGGACTAGCCAGCTGCACCCCCAGCCCTGGCCACGCCACACACCTCATACTGAAACACCCCTGTGCTGTGCAGAGCTGCCGGTCTCCCCATCCTTCCTGCAGTCGCACACAGAAGGCAATTACTTCCACATCAATAGCAGGGGAGAAGCCTGAAATTGATAAATTTAGCCCCTGGAAACTGCAGCTTGATGTATTGTCTAATTATTGCCCTTGTAGAGTTTCCTGTCACTTCCAGCCGGGAGCTCTGTGTCTCATTTAAAGACTCGGAGGAGCTCTGCTCCACACAGCTAGCTATTTCCACCCAAAGGGCATGCTCAGGACACAGTGGAAGCACAGACACCGCTGAAAAAACAAGTGACTGGATTTAGAGTGACAAGTCTCGCACTCGGGAGGCGAGGAAAGCAGCTCCCACTGGCTCCCAGCGAGGGTCCCCCTGGGCTATGCCCCCTGGGGCAGTGGTCCCGGGGCAGGAGAGGGTTAGCTGATGGTTCCTGCATCCATCATCTGCTATACGGCCACACACCCCAAGCAAGCAAAGAGTGGGGAACAAACCCTTCTCCCATGTGAAATGGGTGCTGGGGAGAGGATCTGGACAGAAAAGCTCTGCAGATTAAACAAAAAATCAGCCTGGCTCTGACATGGTGATCAGCAGGAGGCTCGCTGTTCCCTTCAATGAGGTGCCGTTATTTCATCCTGCTCCCATCCAGTTTTCCCCATGCGACAGAAGTTTGCTCTCCTTTTCTTAAAAAAACACCTCATTTCTCCACTCACTGACTTTATTAGTGATTCCTGGGTTGTGCCAGACAAGCCTTCAATCTCTGCTGCAATGTCCTGCTCCAGCTCAGACATCATTTCCCAGAGGGAATTAGTGGGAGATGAGATATCCTAACCATGACTTTTTCCCTTAGAATTAAACAAAACCTGGTCTAATTCTGTACACTTACTCATTAATTTTATTCCTCCCTCCTCTGCTTTTTTTATTCTTCCCTCCTCTGCTTTTTGGCTTGCAAGGGTGGGAGCAATGATGTCCAAGAAGGGTTGTACACTCTGCAGCCCACCCTCGATGCCTCGTGGCATTTAAGGACAAGGCTGATCCTGAGCCATAAAACCAGCACCAAGCACAAACCAGGTCTCTGTCCAGAGTAAGCCCTCAGGGCATGTTAAGGAATTAAAGCTGAGTTTTACTGTCACACAACGGCTGCGGCAGCACAAGGGGGGGAGCTGCTGGAATGGATGGATGGGTAACGCTACAGGGCAGCCAGTCAGGGCTGTGCTTCATGCCATCACCCCATATCTGGATAAAAATCCCACTGCAGGAGATGTTAAGGACACTCAAGACAAAGCTTGGTAAAGGCAGGTGTCATCAGATGGATCATTCCCTCCCCCTCTTCCTTTCTCAGTGTCTCCAGTAGCTTCACAGCAGAAGATGTGTCTTGGAAGGGGGAATTACACTATGTGAAGTCAGCCACCCCTCCAGACAAAGCCAGGGGACCGCTCCCTGGGGCCATACAGCTTTTATTGCTTTTCTCACTGAGACTGAGCCAGAAAGGCAGGATGGAAGGTAAATACATTGCCTGACCCAGGTCTCTAACAAAAAGCTAATTCTGTGCTCAGGCACTGGAACAACCCGGCAGCTCCCCAGGACAAAGAGGACCCATGTAGCCATCTCCAGCCTCATCCTCCAGCAGCATCCTGGCTCCTTTGCTGCTGGGGCTTGGGGGGAGCAATCGAAAAGCACGATGTGCTGGGGAAGAAGAGGGTGAAGCATCTCTCAAACAACTCATGTGGAAGAGCTTTACCCTTCTGGCCTTGTGCATCCTTCCATTAGCCCTGCTGCTTTAAGCACAAAAACGGTCCCTAATAGACAGCAGCAATTTCCCAGCGGCACAAGGATCCATTCTGCATTACACCACTGTCATTCAATCAGCCCTTGAAAGCAATTTGCTTACCGGTGGATTTGATTTCTCTGACGTAGTTGCTTGGGAACCAGCCTGTTTTTCCATTCAAGGTCCCTTCCCACCAGCCCCCTTCTTCAACCCGGGTGACATAAATAATGTCTCCTTTGTTAACGGAAAGTTCATCCTCATTGGTCTGCTTAAAATTGAACCTGGCCTTTACCACCAGCTGATGACTGCCATTCTCGGTCATCTCCTAAGGGAAGAAACATGGAAAAACATCAGCCAATGGTCAAAAAAAATAAAAAAATAAAAAGCAGAAGCCACTAGGACAAGCTATTGTTCTTCTTTGTTGTGCCAGATGTTTTTTTCAGTATTGCTCTCTCAAACAGCAATGATGTCTTGCTTTTCTGTAAGCACTCCCACCAGGACCACAAGGTCCCCCCCAAGTGTTAATTTAGTTCTGCAGCACAGTGGGGGATAGATAAGAATTGTTCTTCTCGTTTCACCAAGAAGGCTTCAAGAAACCATGAGACCCTTTCCAGCCAGGGCAGCAAAGCCGTGCTGGAGGTCAGGGGAGAACAAGCCTCTCTGGTGCGCTTGACCCAGAGGTACTACTTACACCCCTCTACCCCCGTAGTCCCCAAACGCTTGATGAGATGTTAACTAGAGAATACCACAGGCTTGGACTGCCTCCTTAGCACCCTCGCTGACTGTGATCCTGTGCTGTTGGCCTCGGCGTGGGGACCTCCAGCCGCAGAGCTAAGAGACGAGAGATGTGAACATGACCCTGTGGACGGCTGATCTGGTGAGGCAAAAAACAAACATCTTGAGTTTTACCCAACTGTCCTCCACCCCTCTGCATCATAGCAAAGAGTAAAGCCTGTAAGGAAAACAAGAACAGGGCACAACAGCTGAAAGAGCATCCGTCAAAAGATAGCAAGCACAGTGCATCTCCAGTGTGGGTACCCCTAGTCAACAGTGAGAAGGGTTTTTCTGGGCTGAGTTAACCCTTCTGTGATGGAAGAAGTTGAAGAGCATCCCATGGCACTCCCACGGGCAGCTCTGCAGCCACGCATCCGATTGCAGCATGGTTTTGAAATCTCCCTTAAAACTGTAGAAAAACAGAGTAATAGACTGCCCAACGCTGCCCATGGGAATGCTGCTGGGATTGGAGTGAGCACTGTTGAAGGTGTTTCAAAGTTTAGCTCGCAAGTGAGTGCTCTGAGGTCACCTCCACAGCTGCAGCGTGGGCTTCCCTACCGAGGGGAAGAATGCTGAACAGCTGGTCAACACAATCACTTCTCTATTCAGAAAAGTCCTTCTGGGCTCATTACACAGCTGAAAGAGGCTAGGCACAACTTTGATTACTGTTCATGGACTGCTGCCATTAGCATGTGAGAGAGGGATTCAGCTCATGCTGAGGAAGGACAGGAGTGTCACCCTGAGGAGACTGGCAGCCCACAGAGAGGCTCAGACCATCCCAGCAGCTCTCGGAGTTGCCTACTTCATGTGCTCATCATTTTGCAGACTAGTCTCCAGTCTCGTTCCTGCCATCAGCTGCCTGATGCTGGAAACAATGCTGCTGCTCCAGCACACATCTGGTTTGCCACAGTTACAGATTTGTTTCTATACAGATACCAAAAAACATGTCAGAGGGTCAAAGGTTGAGCACTGGAACAGGCTGCCCAGGGGAGTGTGGAGTCTCCTTCTCTGGAGACACTCAAGACCCGTCTGGATGGGAACCTGTGTGACCTGTCCTAGGGAACCTGCTTTGGCAGGGGCGTTGGATCTCTAGAGGTACCTTCCGACCCCTACAATTCTGTGTGATTCTGTTTCCTGGTCACAACTGCCCTGTGCAGAGATGGAGTCAGTGGCCACATCCCCAAGAGCAGGACCTGGCAGCACCCAGCCCCAGAATCCTGCTCCGGTGCTGTGGAGCAGTAAAAACATGGACTTTGAGCCACCAGTAATGCCCAGGACTTCACTGCTACTGTCCCTCACACCACACTGTGGGACATCACTCAGATCACCCACTTTCCACATACCACAGTGCTCAAATGAAGCAACAGCAGGTATGATTGTTCCAGTAAACTGTGAAGCACCTTGAGATTTTCCTCGTAGCTTCTATTTAGACTTAAGAACGTTTCTGTACAGCAGAGCTGCTGTTTTTACCCTCGGTGTGGACCCAGCATCCCCACAGACCTCCAGAGGAGCACAGAGCAGTCTGCAGGGGCCACCGTGCTGGGTGTGCAAGACCCCAGATAACACCTGGAGCCCCTCTTGGATAAATGCTGTGAGAGGAGAGGGTGATGCACCCCCGAGTGCGTGCAGGCATCAGACAACAGAGACTCTAAGACTTCTGTGTCCCTGTTCTCCCCCAGTCTGAACATTAACATGGAAAAATCATTCCAAAGGGGAAGTTTGGTGGGAGTTACAGGAACTCAGCTGGAACCCTCCCTGGAGGTTTTTTGTTTCAATAGGAAAACACCTCATCCTTAGACAGGACCTGGAGCAACACAAACTGCGAGCTCTTGGAGAATGGACCCTGCTTTGTCTTTCTCCAACACCCGGCACAATGGGAACCAGGTCTGCAGTGACCTCCAGGCACCACTGCCTTGCAAAGCCCCCACCAAACCCTACTCACACCCAGGTCCATGCTCTGGCAATGGGCAACATTCACATCACACCTCACGTGCTGTCAGGGAGTCAGTTTTCTCTCCTGCCCTGCTCGTTACAGGACTGCCTGATGATCACATGGTGACATCTCACTGTCCCTGGCTGCACCAACAGCAAAACCCCTCTGTGTGAAAAACCCTCTGCAAACACAGAACAGGGCGGCTGGTTGGTTGATCTGTTCTCTGGAGCATCCCGATACTGGAGCAGGAGTGGCTTCGGCTGCTCCCAGCGACTCACAGGCCAGGAGAGGTGGCCGGCCGCCAGCGTGAGATGTTCTTCCCCTGATTCCTTCTAAAAAGGGAGGGCACAAACCACGAGCCCAGGCTCCTCCACTTACTCAAGCCATCAGCAATGGTCCCACGGAAATGACTCGGTTACTTTAAATTTTCTGCTTTTCCCTGCCCCTCCCAATCTTCCAAAGCTTTTATAAATATCTGCAGCAACCTAGAAACAAATGTAAAACTGACTTTGACAGCTTGGCAGGGAAGTGTATCATTTATATTGCATCATGACAGCGTCCTATTTTATGCCTGGTCCAGCATGTAACGCTGCTGCCATATGTTGCTTAAACTATGGTTAAAATAGCTGGGTTTTCTGCTCACATTCCTACACTATTTTTGGCAGATGAGCCTTGTCTGATCCAGCGCAGCTGGTTTTCCTCCCCTGCCCTCTCCTGCAGATAAAAGCATTGAGCTCCATGCTGCTGTTATTTGATGGACAGCTGCTGAACTCTGGGTATATCCGCTACGAATGATGCCTCGAGGTATTTGCATAACAAGATCCACAAAGCCATAAGGATTTGGACTTCAAATGAACACTCAGAAACATGTTCCCATGGCGTTTCCTTAGCTTCTACCTCCTTCCCCCTGCCTCTGACAAGGGTGCCTGGATGCACATGCCAGAGCTGGTACCAGGCTTGTCCCAATGCTCCATCCAGACCTCAGCCTCTGGCGAGACGGACAAACCGGGCCATCTGCAGTGGCGGTTTGTAGGACACAGGCTCCTGCTTCTCAGGAACTTGGCCAAGCCACCAAAAAGCAAATGTTTCAGACATGTATTTATTTTACCCTGTACTTTTCCCAAGGGTGCTCTCTGCCTGAGCAGCTAATTATATCACAGGCATTGCGCTTTTTAACATTTAAACAAAGAAAGCATATGTTCAAACAGATGTTTGCCATGAAACCAAGAGATCCCAGCTTCCCTATAGCCTGTCAGTAATGTGTGATAGAAATGATACCACAGCACAGCCCCATCCCAAGCCTCTCCCGGCAACTGCATGGACTGAGCTGGGTCACGGCTGGCTACCAGAACAGAGCTGGGGCTGTAAATAAGGGTGCTGTTGTGACAACAGCACCATAGCCTCACTGCCCCATCGGCACGCACCCCATCAGATCTCCTGGTCTAGCAACAGGCAAACACGAAGGCAGGAAAAGTTTCTCACTCTCTTTGCTCCCAGAACAAGGAAGCTAACATCAATCACAACCACAGCACTTCCGAAGGCTACTCCCAGCAGCATCTCATATACCCCGTCATATTGAACTGCAAGAGCTTTCTCCATGGGGTCACTGGGTGCTGTGACTTAATGGAGTGGTGGGAGGCTGTGCTGATGCTGAATTACCTCCACTGGCATCCATGGAGCAAGCTGGCAACAGAGCTGGGTGCCGGCTGTGCAGCGGCACACCACAAGCCTAAATTTCCTCAGAGCAGCATTACACACACACCCCCCCTTATATTTCTATACATTATGTAACTATGTCGCTGTTTATACAATATACGCATTATAATACAATATACATTTATATATTGCATATGTATACAATATAGGTGTGTATTTATATATAATCAGATTTCATAAAGCCTTGAGTCTGCACAGACCAGAGAAGAGGGAGCGGGGAGGAGAGGGAGCGGGGAGGAGAGGGAGCGGGGAGGAGATACTTTAGCACTGAGACACCCCAAAAGCAAACACTTGGCTAAAGGAGAAATGAAAACCACCGCAGCCCAAACATAGGCAAAACTCAGTAAGTCAACAGGAAAGCTTTCCCATGAGAGGAAAGCTGTGGGTTTGTGTTTTGAATTCTTGTCCTTTTAATGGCCTGAAGTGTAAGCGGCAACAGGGAAATCAAACTCCCCTCCTGGTGCTGGACTTCTGTGGGTGTGCAGGAGGTCCCTGTGTGCATATCTGCCTGCATGACAGGGGCCATAAAGGCTTTCTTTCCACCCTGCAAACTCCTGCCAGCTCAGCACAGCCCTTCTCCTCTATACTCAGCAAGGAGATCCTGGTCCTCTCACCCCTCCCCATCACGCCACAGCTGCCCTCCTCACTGATCTTCTCCTTTCCCAGCCTGCGGGACTGAGTAGCAGCTTAAAGGAGCCCGCAGGGAACAGCCACGTTATGTGGGATGCAAACAAGAGGAGACAATTTGCTCTGCTTCAGCAGCCTGCTCCTGTGCCCAGGGATGCAGGACAAGCCACCAGCTTGATTCCCAAATCCAGGAGCCTTCTCCATGCATCCAGGCGGAGGAGAGAAAGAAACATCAATACAATCAACTGAGCATCTGGCAACAACGTTTGTTTTGACACTCGGTAGATATTACGCAGATGGATCTGTTTTTCTCTGCGTTTCTAAAACCCACTCTTTAAAATCTGACATTTTCATTTTGGGAGGTGCATGCTCATTTACATCGAGGCCCTTTACGATAACCTAATTTGAGGTCCCTTAGTGCTGTCAAAAACTGAGCAGAGGTCTCTCAGTGTAAAGCAATAATCGAGCTCTGCAAAGTGCATCCAGCAACTCTGAAATGCCGCATCTAACCCCAGAAACGTCGATGCCACCATCCAGCATCAGGCATCAGTGCTGGCAGCATGATTTGCCAAGCCTCCAGAAATCATTTTTTACAACCCCTCACCCCCACAACAAACCCCACAAAAAACCCACCCCCAAAACAGCAGTATGCATACGAGACAGGATTGGAAAAGATAACTGAAAAACCCCTTTATCCTTACCTTCAGTAGCTTTGTTTACAGCTGTTAATGTACTCAGGACCTTGGAGAACTGTTCTCCAGTGTACAAATCATATGGATCAAACACCTGCAAGAGAGGAACTTGGTCAGGTGAGCCTGAAACATCTCACACAGCCCACGTTGCCAGAGGGTGACGGTGACAGGCAGGACTAAACAACCCCTACGAATTCCCGGAGCGGCGGGGGTGGCAGCACAGGAAGGGCAGGGGAACCCACCAGCATTTGGAGCCCCCGGGGACAGGGAAGGAAGAGATCAGTGCTGTCTGCAGAGAAGGGGCTGCTCTGAAAATCATGGAGAAGGTTATTGCTCGCCTTGAGGGAAGGAAAGATTTTGCTGCTATTTTTGATATCAAAAGCTGAAGAGATTGAGTCTGCACATATATGTGTGTGTGTGTGTATATATATATATACACACATACATGCACACATATTTTCCACAGCAGAAGAAACAAACACACAGAATTTTCTGCTATTGCAACATGAATATAAAATGCATTTACATGTTTTTACAGGAAACCTGTTATTTTATATGCAAAAAATCCCCTCTAAAGAATTTTATGCTCCTAAACCTCAACAGACCCACACAGCCAGCAAGGGCTTCTTTTCTATGACTGCTGACCTGGAACGTGTAGACTTGGACTTTGAGAAATCACCGGCACAACGTGGGGCAATCTGAGTTTCCCTGAAACACTGTGATCCCCTCTAACACCTGAAAGACACCCTCAAGTTCGTACAGACTGTATGAATCCTGCCGTTAGCAAAGCAAAGACAAGCGATACAAGAAGCCCCTGCTATCGGTACCATCTGCTAATCCCCAAACACACGTCGCCATGCAGATGGAGACCACGGATCTGGTCTGTGATGAACAGGAAAGATGATTTTAAAGCTCTCCTGGCCGACGCAAACACTTCCAATGCACTAAAGAGCATATCCTGCTAAGTGCTTGAGCCTTAATTACCTTTAGGGCAGTGCTGCCCTTTAAAATGGCCCTTTCTTGCTTTCCACACAGAGTTCCTTGAGTATGCTTGGCATATTTCAAATAGGAAGGGGACCAGCCTCTTCCGCAGCCCTGGATGCTCGCGGCATCCCATCCTCTCAACAGACACGGTAGTGCAGCAGCAAAGTCCAACACGGGCAGTACAAAGGCCATTCTTTGTGGAGAATATACTTAAAAATTGCCTCAGGCACTCAATACGGGGCTTTACCTTAAAAGAAATTTAATCCATGCTGAGGGAGGAAACAGCCCAGTGTCATTACAGATATTAAAATCATTAGCTCCATGGCTCTGGTCGCACCTACTGCTCTGAACATTTTGGGGACATCCCTAACCTGCCTCAGGGCTGTTTCAGAGCTGACCTATCCCCTGCATTCATGCGAGTTTGTTCCTTCAGACCACCCCATCCCCTCTGCCAGCTGGCGTGTGAACTAGTTTTCCTGCCTTGCAACTGCAGCCGGTGCTATCTGAGCATCGCCTCCAGCCCTGAGCAGCAACGTTCGTGTCTCCGTGGAAAGGGAGATAGTAACGGAGAGCCCGGGTGTGCACTGACCCTCTTGGCAGCTGCTGGAGGATCCAACATTACAGGAATGTGCCTTCACCCTCCCGCCAAGCCAAGAGGAAAGCAGGCAGCGAGGCTGGGATGTTTGCGTGCATCTCTCCGGTGTGTCATTTTCTCAGTCGTATCCTTTTTCATCCATTTCAGTAAGTCCAGAAAAACGAGTCCTGCCTTGAATGAATGGCTTTTAATTTTTTTTAAAGGACCAACGTAGCAAAATACACCCCTGATCCTTCAATGCACAGGATAAACCTGCAAAGCTCAGTCATCCAACTGCCAAAATGCAGGGGAGAACGGTGGCAGGAGGGATATGCAAAAGATTCCAGCATAAAAGCAAGTAAATAACTTTCAGGACTTTGCTTCATGGGGAAATTGTCTGGAATAGCTACCATGGAACAGTGGCTGTGGGGAAAACTCTTCTGGCTCAGCTACTGCAACATAAATCTACCCTGCAGCTTGCTCCAGAATAAATTAATCGCACAGAAAAGTCCTCATTTATGAGCTAAAAATTACTTTTCCCAGTACAATCCATCCATAATTCCATTCCTAACTAAAAGGCAAGCTGAAGGCTAGAAGGGGGGGGGAGGGAGGAGGGGTGTGCTTTCGCTCTTAGCTCACGGGAGATCTGGTGGACGTAAGTAAAACCCCGGTTACACCTCTGGTTGTCCTCTGCGGATCTCCCCCCCAAAATGCTTTTCTGACTGTCAGAACCAGAGGCTGCAGCTTCCCTTGGCTAAACACCCCGGCTGCTCTGTCAGGCACCGCACCGGGAGCGAGAACACCCGCACTGCCGCACGGCCTGAAGCGGGAAGGCGAGGGGGGACCGGTGCTCACAGGCCAGCCACCAGAAGAGCATCCAGTTTTTTAGGAAGGACGGGAAAAAAAAACCAAACCCAGGTGCACCTAGCAAGTGATAAGCACCCGAAAATCCCGGTGCTGGGATGGCAGCCGCAGAAAAGTTAGCGGAAGCCGAGCTGCGTGTCGAGCCCGAGCTGTTTTATCCGCACAGTGTTCCCACAGTTCGGCAAAACCCCGGCAAACTCCCCCGCCGGCTGCAGAGCCCGGAGCTCGGCGCGACCGCGACCCTTCGGGCAAGCCGGGAGGCAGGACTGCAGCCGGTCCGTCCCCCCGCCCGCTCCCGCCGCCGGCGGTCACTAACCTCGGCTGCTCCTCTCCAACCGCGCCTCTGCCGTCCGCGGCCAGGCTCTGCGAAACCCAGCGAGACGGAGCCAAACGGGCGGCTGGGAAGCGCTTTTCCAAGCGCGGAGCCAGCCCTCCGCCGCCAGCGCCCGGAGCGCTGCCAGCCGCGCAGGCTCTCGCCCCGCCGCGTCCGCCCGGCTTCGGTACCGCGATGCTCCAGACACCCCCCGAACCCGGTTTGCTTTCCGGGCTGTAACCAGCCGCGCTCCACCCCTGGCAAGTTCGGCGGGGACACCCGTGGGAGCTGCCCGGAGGGGCTAACACCCGCGGGAGCTGCCCCGAGGCGATAACACCCGCGGGAGCTGCCTGCCGACACTCCCGGGACCCAGCTGGGGAGGGACAGCCGCGGGGACTACCCGGAGACACCGGCGGGGCTGCCGGAGGATGGAGACGCCGGCGAGGCCGGGCCAGACGCAGCTGCGGGGACGCGGCGGAGCCCTACCCCCCCGCCTTCCCGGTGCCG
>VZTU01012808.1:0-23793 GCA_013400835.1 Zapornia atra | reverse complement strand
GAGGGAGAGCGAGTGGAGGGGAAAGGGAGATGAGGGAAGGGGAAGAAAGGAAAGGCCAGGCGGGAGAGAAAGGGAAAAAGTGAATCGGGAAAGAGGGGAAAAGGGAAGGGGAAAAGGGAACGGGGAAAAAAGAGAGCGAAAGGGATAGGAAAAGAAAGGAAAATCTAGCCTACTGAAATAGTAATTCCAGCACTTATACATCCCTGAGAAACGCTGCAGAAGCGTCTGGGGATGAAGCACAGCGAAACTGAATTCCCAGGGGTGGCACAGCGTGTCCTTGCATGGCGAGCACGGCCCCTCTGCTGCTGCTGGGAGCGGGACGGTGCCCGGACACCGGCACAGCGCAGGCTGCAGGGTGGAGAGGGAACGAAGAGCTGCACTGACACCCGGGGCCAAGCCTGGCTGTAGGTCCCAACCCCGAGCAGGGAGACACCTCCAAGCTGGAGGTCTCCAGGACACTGGGTCGCTCTGGATTCAGACGTACCCATTCCCTCCTGCTTGTTTCGGTTGACGCTGGGCTGGAGCTCTTGCTTTTGACATGACCCAGTGAGGAAACCAGGAGGGAAGCCAAGTCTTTGGGAGCATATGGATGGGGAGGTAAGGGGGTGATGATTTTTCATCTGCCTTCCCAAGACCTCTGTCCATGAACATACAGACTGGGAAGGGTTACCATACCTCCAACTGCAGACACCGCTTCAGTTCTGCCCACGGTGGCCACAACACGCTATGTGCTCTACAATCATCCTGGACAGTCAGGTTTAACAGATATCTGGCAGATATTGTTCTTACTCCACAAAAATAAGCCACATTGCCAGAAGTTTTGTGGTTGTATTAGCAATAAAATGCTGCTGCTGCTGAATGAAGGCCTTGTGCTTCCTCAGCAGTAAATGATGCTCAGCTATCGAGCTGCTGTTACTATGTGCATAGTGGTGGCATCAGCAAAAGCAAAGACCAAGAGTTCCCATTTGTGCCCTCAAGAACAAGCTAGGCCAGGAGCTTTCCACCTGATTGTTCATTTTCCTCATTGTCTTTTCCTTTTATTTTCTGAACTAGACTCCACTGGGCCTGAGCCTCTTGCCTTCCACTTCCCACCCCAACCCACTTGTATCCATCCAGCTGTCAGCAGTACTCACTGGACCAGATCCTGGGTCATGCACACAGCTCAGAGGTTGAAGGCACAGTGTAAGTGAAGCACAGCCAGGTTATCTGCACCGTTCCTCTGTCCAAACCACCAAAGAATCCCCTAAGGACAGTTAAGCTCCAGAGAAGTGCCCATGTCCTCTACCCAGTCCTCTGTCTCAGCAGAGCTGGTCTGATAGACATCCTTACGACTTGGATCAAATTCTAGTGCTGACAACAGCTGTGAAATTTTAGCCAGTGTTTCATTGTTTCACCTTGTCAAGTTAGAACAAGGTGTTGATTCTGGGTGGATAAGGGAAACAGTAGTGGATGCCATCTACCCTGACTTCAGCAAGGCTTTTGACATTGTCCCCCATGACATCCTCATGATCAAGCTTGGGAAGCGTGGGTTGGATGAATGGACAGTGTGCCCTCGTGGCCGAGGACAGTGGTACCTGGGACCATTGAGAAAAGTGTGGCCAGCAGATCAAGGGAGGTTCTCCTCCCCCTCTACTCTGCCCTGGTGAGGCCACACCTGGAGTTCTGTATCCAGTTCTGGGGTCCCCATTTCAACACAGACAGAACTACTGGAGAGAGTCCAGTGGAGGGTACGAGGATGATGAGGAGCATCTCCCGTATGAGGAAAGGCTGAGAGAGCTGCTGCTGTTCAGCCTGGAGAAGACTAAGAGGGGAGCTGATTAGTGCTTAGAAATATCTAAAGGGCGAATGTCAAGGGGATAGATCAGACTCCTTTCATTGGTGCCCAGTGACAGGACAGGGGACACTGGGCACAAACCAAAACACCAGAAATTCCATCTCAACATGAGGAAAAACACCTTTGCCCTGAGGGTGACAGCACTGGGACAGGCTGCCCAGACAGTCTATTTCTCTGAAGATATGCAAAACCTGCTGGATACAATCCTGTGCAACCTGCTCTAGTTGATGCTGCTTTAGCAGATGGGTTGGACTAGATGATCTCTAGAGGGACCTGCCAACCCCATCTTACACCAGCAGCCTGCAGAGCTGCCACAACTTCACAGTACTCCCTTAAAGCAGGAAGGTCACAGAGTGTCCTCCTCCATCCTTTCCAAGACATCCAAATCTTTCACTGTTCTTGTAAAACAGGAGAAGGTGCTGGTTTTGCCTTGCTGAGTCTTTTTTCTAAGATTGAGTTACCAGGACAACAAAGAAGGGTAGGAGGGAAGTGCGTATGTGTAGCTCTGCAGGAGGAACTTCTTCACATGCCTCCCCACTGGAAGAGACTGGCAAGCAGTATCCGTTCAGTGCAAGGTGGGACTTGGGTTCCAACTGAACGCTGCTGGAAGCCCTACTTCCCACACCGGTCACCTTCCCTGCGTGCTAGCAATGGGACATACTGAGCTCCAAATGACAGCTGTCATTTGTCACTACAACAAAACCACATGTCAGACATATTACGAGGGTAGCTACTGCTTTGGCTAAGCACCATGAAGCTCTAAGATGCTAGGAGGGGATGTATGGAGGTTTTTGTGCTTGGGGTTCCCCAGGGTGAGGCCCTTGTGCACAAGTCAGTATCCAGAGTAGAAGCTGTGAGCTCTGAATTTCCTCAGAACATCCTCTTTTGCTCTCATCTACAACAGGAACAGAACCTCTGACCTCAATGTTCATTTGTCAGTCTCAAGACAGGAGAAGTGGCTCGGATCCAGTCCCAGGCTACTTCTTCATGTCTAAGGAACAAGAGTAGCATTTGGAGAAGGGCAGAATTTGTCAGAATCATTAGGGTTTTATTGTCAGATCCAAAGTCTGGGTAAGCAGCAGGATGGCAGTCAGGAATTTCAAACCCACAAAGCCAAGAGCTTTCCTGATGTGACTCCTTTCTCAAGCTGGGCTACCAGAGCTGAACAGATTTTCTATCCTATGCTCATCCTCCTTAGACATAACACCAGATCACTGCAACTTCCTTGCCAACAGATCTTGGAGCCAGAAGGTTCCCTGCCTGTTCTGATGTTCCAGACATGCTTTCAGAGGAAATGTGCTGTAGAGAAACCCCCTCTGAAGGGCAGTGGCCCTTCCCAAGGCAGACTAAGCACCAGGAATGAGAGATAACCACATATAGGTATGCTTCTTCAAGTCTCTGCCAGGAGGGTCCAAACAGGGAAGCATTTAGAAGGAACAGATGGCAGAGGGTTTTCATGTCTCCTCTGGCTTTGCCTTCAGAGCAAGCAAGGGAAGCTGGCAATGTGGGAGAAGAGCCAGAGGGAAGCACAAGCACTCTGACTTGTGCCATGTCTTGCCCACCATCTCAGCTGTCCTACCTCAAGCGTTCCTCTACCTGAGGCTACAGGGAGGAGCCAGGAAGAAGCAAAATTCCCATTGTCACTTGATGCTCTAATATGGCTTAATATTTTGGGGGAAATAAAAATTCATTTTATTGCAAGATTTCAACTCAAGCTTGAGAGATTTGAACTTCTATTCAGCTTCTGAGGTCTCCTTTTACAGCAACCAAGACAGGTCACCACATTAGCATTAAGAAAGTTTCAAAGATTAAGGGGGTTCTAAATGAGAAGATAAAAGAAATCAGAAACTTTTTCTCACATTAAAATGAAGGAAGAAAAGGCAGAGGGAGGATTGGAGCAACACCCAGAGCTGGACACACAATGGTTTTAATTCCCAGTATCTGAAAATCATGGAGCATGACTGCAATATTGCAGAACTGCCTTTCAAAATTGTGAGATGTTAAAGAATTGCAGTTGAGGACTGTTCCCTTGTCCTGTATTTTAGTCTTTTCCACCACAACTGTGATTAGCTTTCAAACTGAAAAATAAACTCTCCAAGAAATGGAGCAAACCACATGGTCAGTACCAGAATCATAGAATCACAGACTGGTCGGGGTTGGAAGGGACCCCAAGGGTCACAGAGTTCCAACCCCCCTGCCACAGGCAGGGCCACCAACCTCCAGGCCTGGATCTACACAGGGTTGGCCAGGGCCCCAGCCAACCTGGCCTTGAACACCTCCAGGGACGGGGCATCCACCTCTTCCCTGGGCAGCCCGTTGCAGCACCTCACCACTCTCTGTGTAAAAAACTTCCCCCTAGTATCTAATTTAAACCTTCTTTCTAATTTAAACCTTCCAGAAGACTGGCAGGACCTGATTTCTGATGTGATAAGTCTCCACTGAATCTCTACATATCTCCTCTTAAAACTGGGCTGCTGCTGCAGGCTCCCAGACACATTACAGGGAAACAACAGGCAGCAAAACAGTTCTGGAATGAACAAATTTTCATGCTGGTTAGCTAAAGAGCTCCGAAGAAAAGAAAGGCTCTTTGCTTCTTTAGACCTTCAAAGGAAAAACCCAGGATCAGAGCTGCCATGGGTCGGACTTTTCTCACCGTGGTGCATGAACAGTGTGTGTAATGCCCAAGGATGCTGTCCCTGCTTCTGGTGCAATCTTGTCTTCAGAATGTATTTGTCAAATGTATTTCAAGCAAGAGAGTGACAGCTCTTAGCTCCAGGTTTGGTTTTTTTTTTTACTGTAGGAATTAAAGTGCGATACAAAAGCCTTTCACTTTTAAATCCAAATGTACTCAGTAAAAATTTGATGGCAGAATCAGTTGAACTCTTAAGTGATTCATTTACAATCTGATCTTGCAAATCTGAGCCATGCTTAAGCATAAGAATCAGCATACAGGGTCAGGAATAACCACTGAAAAGGTGTCTTTTGTCTCCATTAGGATTATTTTTTATGCAAGAATCTATTGAGTATTATATGCTTGGCAGTATCTCACGTGGCGCTTGCAGGGGGATGAACAATACTGCAGTATTAAGAATATTTCGTTTTCATCTGAAAGCACAGCTAAAACCTGCAGTCCCTCCTCTCCAACAATGAACAAACCCGTGCAGGGGTCCACACGGCTTCACTCTGCTCAGACAGACCTCCCGTTACTGCTGAAAACGGAAGACGAGGAGGAATCTGTTAAGCCCACAGTCAGTACCCTCCCTTTCCAAATTCTCCAGCCAGAATATTAAATTACCCACACTCCAGTTTATGTTATTAACACAAAAGATGAAGAACGACTCCTGATTTTGTCTCTCCAGTGCCTGGCTGATTAAAGAAGCACGTAATGAGAATAAAAGCAGGGATGCAAGTTGACTTACCTCTACTTTAAGGGGTGCACAGCCTTTCAAGAACTCTTGAATATTACTGATGCAATCAGCTTCATTTTTAGGCTCCAGGCAATACTAAAGAAAGAAAATGCACTGAGATCATTGCATTACCTTCCTGTGCTCGGGAGGCCCCGCATGAATATTGACATGTGCGTTTTATACTGAATTAGGGAAGCTTCTTAAGGGGGCGGATGGGGGTGGCAGGCAAGCTGTCGAAGCAGGAAGAAAGAGCCACTGGAGGAAGTGATGCATACGTTGAAATGGTCGGCATCTTGTCTTGAATGTCAACATATGACAGTGTCCTGAGTGACAGTGGGAAATCGATGACCTTTAAGAACGTGCTGCCCCCGAGCACCACAGGCAAGCGATAAGGAGCAGGCAAAACTGATTTTTGTGTAATACAGGCTCCTGTTTTACAGGGTGGGGAACCAGATTTTTTATTCTTTCATTTAATTAAAATAGCTTCTCTTTTGTGTTGGATTTCCTATCTCTCATTGGACTCCTTCCCTTTTTTCTCCTGCAGTTAATCGTCAGATTTTTGGACTGTCTGAATATCTACCTCATAAAACTGTAACAGGAGGTACTTACATGGCTTCACTACCAGAGGATTCGCTGGCTTTGGGACAGTTCAGAACAGCATGGATGCAAGGAGTATTATTTGTTCCTAACCTGCTGCTCTAGATTATTTCCTGACCAACAACTTATTTTGCAGTAGGAGTTCCCAGAGAGTGACTATATTTACAGTTGTAACAGATGATATTTAGGTAAAGACAAACTGCGGAGCCTCCTATTCAACCCCAGGTATTCTGAACCCTGGTAGGCCCGGAATTTCCTGCTGCTGAATGCACATGTGTGACTGCCAGCTACCAACTTTTGAGGTTGTTTTTCTGGACATAGAGACAAAATCAAAGAACTAAAGCTACAGTCATACTTTGCCCTCAATTAGATACAACTGAAACAGAAAGCATTCAGTCCTACGATGCTCCTTGCTCATCTCACCAACACACACAGGCACCTCGAAGCTACCAGGGCAGTATTTTACCAAGCAATGCTCTGTTTCAGGCTAGCAAAATACGTCTTAGAAGAGTTACCTTCTCTGCAGATCCCGGAAGAAGTCGATTAATGAGCTTACAAAGCACAGTTCCATCTCTCAGAGAAGTTTTCAGGAACTCCTCCGGATCATCTATGATTTTCTTAGGGGAGTTTAAAACTCCTAAGGAAATCAGCCACGTTACAGTTTGTTCTTCTGGATTCATCTCAGCGAGTCCAGCCGCCAGCGCAGTTCTCCTGTGCAGCAGCTCGCTGGAACCCACATCCGCGATTACATCTTCCTGCTGCAGAGCTCAAGGGTGAAACTACTCTTTTTTTTTTTCCTCTCAGCACCGAAACTCATCGGATCTTGAACCAGAAATCCTGTTACTCTAACGTAGGAAGGTTCTTTTAAAAAAAGTTCTAGCACTGTTACATTAAAAAAGGTCAAAAGAGACCTTTACTCATTTTCAACAGTTCTGAAAACATGAGTATTTTATGTGGGTACTTACTCCATCCCAAAGATCTTACCTAGTGACTTCCTCCTCATGGCAGCTGGCATCCTATCACCTGATAAACTTGGTCTCAACTTGCTATTACCCAAAGAAGTAAATTTGTCTTGGATACTGTAAACAAGGAAGTACTTACAGTGTTAAAATCGAATGATGAATGAAACATTTTTCAGCTTTGTGTGGCAACCCTAGTTATCAAAATTGCCTTTTGTAGTAGGCTTCTACTTGTAGTAGTTTTTCAAAGCAAACCGAACACGTACTTCACACAGAGAAACATCACTTCCTAGTTCGCACAAGAAGTGCCCATGTATTTCAAAATGGATTTCTGGAAGATGGCAATTTCTGAGAACAAGCATCCTGGGTAACTTTGAAAAGTTTATGAATGTAAGTCATCCAAAGCTGAGCAAGAAACTTTCCAACTACTTTACTCATCCTATGAAAATGCCCCTTCCCACCAGCTCCTCAGGATCCACTGTATGAAGACGTAGCACCAGTTTTTCACCCCACCCTGGGACAGAATTAACCATCGCTATCGGTTGCTTTTATTTAGAAAAGTCCATTTATCTCGCAATTTTCTTCACATCAGCGCTCTCAAACTGCTCAGATAGCAAAGGGTAAGGAGATGTATGAAAGGATGAATTATTATAAACATCCATGGATTTGTGTCTCTGCTTTCCAGGTCTTACAGTTAGTATCAGGACCTACGCAAGGATCCTTTGTAATGGTACCAGTGAGAAACGAGAATTGCCCTTTTAGGGTTTGACTGCGGACCTCTGTGAGGACATGGGGCTGAGTTCCAGTTCTGTTGTGTGGAAATACTAGTAATATGTAGCTGCAACCAGGGTGAACGATAAAGCTGGCTGAAGCTAAATACCAAAACTCACTGCCATCTGGTAAAATGCAACTCTGCTGTGTGTGCAAAACATTTCACATTTATGATCACAAAAAAATGGTTTTCCTTTCCAGCTCTCACAAGCTCTCCTGTTCTGTAGCAGTGAGTACTTGCAGTCTCCACTTTTGTTGCTTTTCTTTTCCCAAATCTGTGGTAGGCAAGACAACTGGAAACAATCCTTCATCTACTGGGGACAATCATTTGTATACAGTAGACATCCACTTCAGCCATCTAATGAGAACATACTGGTTTCTGATATAAGGAGCAAGAAAACTATTTCAACGCAGGCAATACTACACACTGGCTCAGTTACAAATCTGGACAGGTTTGCTCTAAAGCAATCCTTTTCTGTGTGCAGGCAGGTTTCATGACTTCACATGCAGCTGCTGCAGCCAAGCAGGTGTTAATGGTTCCGGCTACAAGTACATGAAAATACTTCCCACATCTTGGACACTTAGCAACTGCTGGGAAGACTGACCGGGTGATGCCTGCATATTCAGAAAGCCCCAAAGTCTAAGGCATTTCTGATTAGCCACCTCAAGGCCAACCTTCCAACTTTCAGAAAGGACCCATGTGAATAAAGTCTCAGCTTGCTCATCCACCCCTACACTGAAATAAATTATGTGGTAAACCCAGGGTGTAAAGGCATACCCACCAAGCTGGTCTTTGGAAAATATTTCGACTTTTGTTCCTTGGCAGGGACAAATCAAATTAATTGTCAATCATCTCCTGCAGAGTCAACCTCCACCCCCCAAGTCACAAAGACTTTTATTTGCAGCCTGATTTACAGCAGAGATGACCCTGCAAGCACAGTATTTCTTTTAAAAAGGTGGTCGGAGCCCAGTTACCAAAGGACTCTAATGGCACATACATCAGGAACAGTATGGGAACAGGAAGAGCAGCACTCAATTTGTTCAGAAAACATTGTCGAGCGATGCTGCTCAAAGTCACTTTGACACAACTTGTCTCGTTCAACATGGAGGGAACACACCCCCTTAAGAGCACCACGAGCAGGTTTCTGCTGCAGAATCTACTACAGTCATTTCAACTAGTACCTTTCAGTAACAAAGTCTGCATCAGCACAAGCTGACTTACACTGGTTGTACATGCTTATTTTTTAACACTTTCATCTTTTTCATGTGACAGCTGATAAGTGGCATTAGATTTTAGTTCAGATGATCTGGTTTAGTCTGATCAGCAGCACCCAGACTATAAACTACTGCTGAGAACAGTCATATAATTACAGTGTATTACTCTTTCTTGCAGAAGATGCACTAAGAGCACTTTCTAACAATAAAACCTCCATCAGTATGTAACACCAATAAGCTTTTCCAACACTCAAGTGTTGCCAAGTAACAGATATTTAAGTTTAAAAACCAAGAACAAAACCAAAGCCCATAATACTTTCATCAGGAAATTTATTAGCCCTGGGAAATACTGCAATTCTGCCCACCAGACTTACTCCTACAATTTGCAGTCTGTAACTGGCGTTTAAAGCGGTCCTCCTTGGCCCCAAACCCAAACGTAGTTTTAAATCCCCAGACGAGGCATGTGTGCCTTCTTCTTTAGCTACTCATTATAAACTGTTAGTTGTTTAAATGACATCAGTTTGTCTACCACAGAAGAGGTCAATATAAACTTTATTAGCCAGAACTGTTAAGTACTTGAGTCAATCTGAAGTTAGTTGTCTACATGAAATGCTGTTGCCTGAGGATTCCTCTTATACACTGGGCATGTCAAGGTATACTGAGGCCAAGTTTTGAAGAAAGCCTCTTGTGCTGTCTGGAGCTCTGTGAGAAGCTAGTACATACCAGAGCACTAATTATTCTGGGGAGTTATCATTAATACAGTCTCAGTGTATCCGCACTTCCTTCCTCCAGAAAGCTGGACAGTAATAGAACTATCCATGTTAAGAATGTAGCAAAACACTCACTTTTACGTAACTTGCTTTTTTTCAACACAAACGGAGAGCACCTTATGTAAAGGGCAACCCTGGAGTATTTTCCTGCTGCTGAATCTACTGATACTTGATGCACATATACTGACTGGAACAGAGCTCACTCTTGACTCTCGGAAGATGTTGGCTATGGCAGACAGCAACCGACTTCTACTCGAGATTACTTTTTATATCAAAGAGATTAGTAGTGCTACTTTCAAAGGCAATTCCTGAATGCTAACACAACTCTTTAAAACAAATACTGTGTAACACCATGCTCAAAAGCCAAGCTTCATCAGTTGCATTTTGTTATCCTTTGATTCTCCAATGCATCTCCACTGCTGCACTGCCGCCTTCTAGTCACCAGAACTGAAAAAAGGAAATGCAAGTTAGCACACTCTCAGAAACAAAACTAAATCATCAAGTTTGAGTTCATGTTTTTATATACACAACGCATGCATTTGGATTATGTTCCATCTCTCCCCACAGTATGAGAATATCAACAGCCAACTATAAGAATCAAAATGATCTGAAGCCTGCTTGTACCGACACACACATCTTGTACTACACTGTCTCCGGAGCGAGTACTAAGTAAAGACTCTGTAAGCCCTGTGCACGTCCCCAAAAAATCCCACCAGGTACTGACCATCTCCACGTGATCCTCAGAGAGGCCTATAATAAACTGGTATATACACTAACTTGTAAGCAATGATGCACTATGAATAAAACTTGTGATTAAGAAAAGGTGAACAGCTTGCTGCATTAGTACAATTAATTTACTTTTAAAAGTTCAAATTACCTTTCCTGCCACATAGTCAGTCCATTTACTGCTCCCCAAACTTAACGCTGTCACCAGGCCTGTTGAATTTGGCAAGGTTTATAACCTGCAGAGTAGGCTGAGGAAGTGTGCCTTTAGCATTATATCTGTATTTATTACATTTAATGAATTGAGAAAAAAGCACTTGATTTTTCCAGAAGAGAGAAGCTTTTTCACTTGCCAAGAGTCATGAACCTTCAGCTTCCCAGCCAACACAGAGAATTGAAGCTAATGTGGCTCATACAAATAAAAAAGTTTAAAACATCCTGACACAACCTGTATGATGATTTTGGAAAAAACCTTTTAAAGTCACCTGGGATGCTGCATGCTTAAGTCCCATTTCTTTATTAGAGAATTCATTATCTGGATCAACCTCAAAATGTAAATTTAACAATTGACTCTTGCCAATTTTTTGCAGGTTGTGGGGGAGCAAGGGATAAGAGCTTGCTTTTAGACCCATTTCCTTAACCCACTTTGCTGCCATACTACTGATACTGGTGCTTTTGAATGAAGAAAAGTTAGTGCTTTTAACCTTTAAAGACACCTTCAGTACAAATGGTGCCCTTTCCAGTAGGGTTTCTTATTTACGTATTTCACAATCAAGCTGAAGAGAAACGTGAAGATAAAACCTTTTTTTAAGTTTTATGACAGAAAAGTTGGTCATGTAGCAGCTTTTATTATAGCTACATGCTCCCTTTGACTCAGAATAAAAAATACCCCTGATGCTTCTGCAGTTATCTGAACTACAATCCAGCACCCTAAAATAAAAGTGTGTTTTTCCTTCTCCAGCAAGGCAATTTACCAGTTTTCCCTTCTCCAGCAGTTTACCAGTATTTACAAAACATTGCTGGCATATTCTGACAAAAACATTGCAGATATTTGCCTACTGTACCAAGACTCCAAAAAGAATAAACCGTAGGCCGAGAATACAAACACCCCCCAGCATGCAACAGAACTGAACCTTCACAGAGAACAAAGCCTGAGATCAGCGACCACCTGTCAGATGAACAACCCTGTACCAACTACAGTTTTTTACTGTCACCATTTCAAACTTGCTTCTCAAAAGCAGTATTTGAAACTAACAGCAAAATGTTCCCACATTTAGAGTACTTTGAAAGTGACTTAAAAATTACATAAAAAGGGATACACACTTTCTGTAGCAGTACTTCTCTTTGAAAAGGGATTTATCCTTATCCTTCTCTCTATACTTAGTTTTAACAGATTTTCACATATTAAAAGGGATTTCTTTTTATTTAGTAGAAAACTTTTCTGAAAAGGCACATTAGCATGATAGTCACTACCACTTATTTTTTTTTCCTGGTGAGTTACCAGGAAAACAGAGGAGACAGTTACCCTTCCAGATAAAGTCTGAAGACAGATGCCCCTACATCTACTGGACAAGTAATTTTAATAGGGTAAGCTTCAAAGTCACGAAACACAGTTAACCTACAAAGTCTTAAACCATTCTGGAGAAGCCTAAAAGTCTGCAGTTTAGTTCAGTGACCTCTATAGAAATTAATTCCTAATCAAAGATTATACTCAGTAATTAAGTTGCATGTTCCACACATTTAACAAGACTCATTACATGTCTGTACTGACATTTATTACTCCAAGTCAGATTTTTATGGTTTGGTCTTACAAAGATTCCTAGACCAAGTACTCTCTGCAGCATGATTTAAAATTAGTAATTGTATCTTATATTCAGCCATAGCCAAATTGGGCCAATCTCAGCAGAACTGTCTCACTATCATTCCTCGCTTTGGAGGCTTAAAAAGTCTACTTAAATTTCCTTGTCCAAGATAAAATCCTAAGTTGGAAATACTCTTCAGCCACCAAAAGTGCCCATCCAACTCTATAACCACCAGAAATCTTTCTTTATAGCTATTACCCTGATACAATATTT
Organism: Zapornia atra; assembly: GCA_013400835.1. Taxonomy (NCBI): domain Eukaryota; kingdom Metazoa; phylum Chordata; class Aves; order Gruiformes; family Rallidae; genus Zapornia; species Zapornia atra. Next base: position 11,442 of record VZTU01012808.1, on the reverse strand, counting down.
ACCTTATGTCTCAGTTCAGGCACCACTCATCTCTGCTATCAACAGATGAACCAGTATTACTTCTGTGGCATGTTCTAGAAGTTATCACCCTGTAACCAAGAGAAGACACAACAAATTCAGAAAGATACATTTATATAGCAGAAGTCAACCTATAGCGCTTCCCCCCCATTTAAAAAAAGTCACAAGGTTGGGACTGCAGATTACGCTGTTGCAAGTTTTACTACTTCTCTTTTAAGTGGTGGAGGATTCACTGGCTTGGAATGGACTGGAATGGCTTAGTGACAGGTTGCATGGCTTAGGGATTCACATTCCTTTTCAATGGTGCACTGCCATGTCAAATCCGTAAGTTGAACGACAAAATTAAATGAGGACTAGAGTAGTACAATGCTTTTGGGTTTGTGCCTTGTTTTTTTAGTTGGAGGTCTTCATGTCTATTATAGTCAAGAGCATCTTTTGAACTTCATGGCTCTACCTGAGTCAGAACTTGCCACAGGTTCTGCCACATGTGCTAGGTATCCCTGTACCGCAGTGTCAAACTAAACAGAGTCAGGCATCCAACTAAATGTCAAGTTTGCAATGGCTCGCTTCAAACTCCCAATAGGCGAGGTGGTATTTGCAATCTAAACCAATTCTTGATTTCACAAGGCTTTGTTTACTATAGTATATGCAGCCCCTTTAAGCGTCTTCACTGGAAGACACTGGGCACAAAATACCCCCTCCCAACCCTAACTTGGCAGTAAAGCTATCTACAATGAGCTGCATTGTTTCTTAGTTTCAAAATGCTTTTATCCAAGAAGAAATGTTGAATTTTGAGAACTTCTAATGTACTGAAGTATTTCCTTTTTTTTTTTTTAAATCTAGACAGCACTTCCATTGCCATAACGTGCAGCTTGATTTACTATACTAGAGGAAGGTAACTTGGTTCAATTCTGACTTAGACTGAAAAACTAGTTTGCTTTTGCTTACCATCTTTGCTGTTTCACAGGCATTTGATGCTTTAAATCAGCTGTGGAATGCTGAAAGATTCACTTGTTTTTATGAAGCCATAAGCCTTTGAGAAGTTGGAGAGAAAGACTTCTTTGCTTATCTTATATTCTCCTTTGGAATCAAAGATGTTCCTTTAAAAGTGAAACACTACAGAGTTGCAAAAATTTGAAACAGTATGAGTAAGCATCGGTTTGCAGCTTCTTTGATGGAATTGGTCAATTTTTTTTTTTATTTTTACAGTATTCTGTAGCTGACTTACATGTACACGGACTTATTTGGAGGGGAGATCTTTCCAAACTCCCCATGAAACAGAAGGCAGGCAGAAAATTGTATTATCCAGTTGCTTTTTGGGGTTAAGTGAGCGATATCCTCTATTTTTCTTTACACAAGGATCTGAAGGCATTTTGTACCAGGAACACTGTGACTTCAAATTCTAGGCAAAACTGCATTTTGTGTGGAATAGCCCCACCACCCTCCAAATCACAAGCAATACTTTAAGAATGAGATGCTGAACATGTAGGACAATCCATCTCCATGTTAGATGGTTGGATGTTGTGTGGAAGATCTTAAGAACTGCTTGTTCCAGTCATGAGGAAAATCAGATGGAAGTGTGGCATTTCAGGGAAACTTTACTTTGAAAATTACAACACTAGTACACAGCTCAAGTTTTATACATTTAACATCTGCTTTTTGAAAGAAATGTTAACAATTTTGAAATGAAATTAAACATTGGTTTAACTTTTCCTCACAAAAGCATAAAAGTCATGGAGGGGAAAAACTTAACAGGCAACAATAAAAAAAGGTAAAAACAACTTTTCCTTTTAGCAGTCTCTCTTGTAGTTAAGATCCACTTATTTTTTTGAGAAGTAATCTGTCTTGGTCCAAAAGTTTAAGTGTTTTTAGTATCTGCTTCTGCCTCCACCTCTATCGGATCTGCTTCCACCACGGCCACCACCTCTGGGTGCCCCGCGGCTTGAACTACTGTAAGAATCACGAGGAGGTGGATAGCCCCTTTCCATGGACGGGGGAAGACCCCTGTCTTGTCTTCCAACACGATCACGGCCACTTGAGTAGACATCACTTCTGCTGCTTGAGTAACTTTCTCGGCTTCCATATCCATCTCGTGTGCTGCCGTAATCGTCATATCGACTGCTTCCACCATAAGATGGCGGGGGCCCTCGTGCAGGTGGAGCACTACGTGAGTTACCTGCAGGGTCAATGGTCAGGTAATATGGCAACACCATAAGTTATATATAACAATTTCAATCTGAATTTACAGAATTGCTGTACTAAATGTTTTACTGCTACTCTTTTGCATGTATTGAGATGTTCTTAACTAATCTGCCATATTAATGGTATTTAAAGTGGGGATTGCATATCAGGCAGTGAGTGGATTTAAAGACTCTGAAGGAATGAAGACGGTTGTTTATTCAGGCAGGCTCTTTACTGGGTATTCCAGAACAGCTTGTTATTTTAGAGAAGAAACTCAGCCATATTTTCCAGATAGTTGCAATTCTGAACTGTAGACTTTGCTTCTTTAGCTTACAGCTTATTTAACAAGATGATCAAATGATAACCACAACTGCACTTTCACTGTAAGGGGAAAAAAAACGTGCCTCTTCCACTCCCCCATAACCCCCCAACATGAGCAACCTCGTAAAAGTGTAAAAGTCAAGATTTTATGACACCTGTACCAATTACTACATGATCCTCAAAATGGATTCTTACCATAGCTCTCATATGAATCTCTGTAGGACCCTCCACTTGGATGATCTGAGTAATCTCTGTCACGTCCACCACCATATCCGTCACGATCACTGTAGGAGGAAAGACTACTAAGACTTAGTACAAATCAGTGGGACCACAGCAAGAACAAAGTAACAGAGAAAAATCGAACAGTAGGTACCTATATCCCCTAGAGGGGTATTCGTCGCGTGAACTGGAATGACCATAATCACGGTAGGCATAGTCTCGTGGAGGTGGCGCGTAGTCCCGTGTGTCCCTAGAACTGGGATAATCTCTGCTGGAGTAACTACAACGAACAAGAATTGACAGGTTAGCTGTCACACCTCTGAAGATCAGGAATCAAAACTCTTCTCTGAACAACAACAAAGGCCAAACTAAATTAGTCAAAGAATTTACCCGTCTTTAGTGCTATAGCCATCATCTCTTGGAGACATGTAGACATCTCTTCGTGATGGCATTGGTTCTCTGCGTGGAGGACCACCGTAACTGTCTCTTCCACGTGACACCGGAGCTTAAGAGAAACATATTTTAACTCAGTAAGAATTTAGCCACATAGAAGACTCTTCAAGACCAGTGAGTATTAGCAAACTGTTTATAGTGATTTAAAAGAACCTCTGTACCTTACATTTGTAATACTTAATTTTTGCTTTTATAGTTCTAAAGCATCATTAGAAAGAACACAGACATCCAATCACACCAGATTTTTCCAAACAGCCACAAAACTACATTGCCATGAACAGGCAGATAAGAGAAACAATCCAATATCCCACAGCACTTTTAATTAGAATCAATGACTTGCAACAGTTCCTGAAGGAAGACCAAGACTGACTAAGCAACAAAATAATTCAGCAAGTCCTCACCTCTTCCTCCCATGCTACTGCTACGCACTGGTCCGGAAGGTGCAGATCTCTTAGGCGGAGGGCCTCCACTTCGTGGAGGTGGACCTCTCTTCATGGGAAGTGGCCCTCGAGAAGACCCTAGAAGGACAAGCCATGAACCAACTTGTTATGTCTGTGATACTCACCTGCACGCCCCTAAAATCTAAACTACAATAACCTAGGCACTGGTATTACCACTACATAATCAACAGTAAACCTCCAAAATTAAGACCTCAAAGCCCTCTCCTGTGTTTTTGGCCTCTACTAGATACTACTGGCAGAATTGAGAGCTCACCAAGTTAACTTTTCTATAGCCTAAATTCTTGTCAAGAACTGTCTTTTAGAACTTATCCAAAAGCCACAGGGTGTGACACAAGGGAGAAAGACAGCTGATATCTGTGATCAGTCACAGCTTAAACGCTCAACGAGTTACTGTTCTCACAACACAAGAGCCACCTGGGAAGATGTACTAGAGAAGATCCTACAGAGAGGAAACAGAGGCACTAACTACAGAGTCTGTGGAACCTACTACACAGACTCTTCAAGACAGGAGTTTTCACTCTCTCCAGGGTTGTTTTTTTCCTGCATTACAGCTTTTACTGTTTCACCTTAGGTGCTGCTTGTTTTCTTTTAAGCAACAGTTTTGATACTGAAGTGTCTCTGAATAAATAGCTGTATTTTAAAGAATATCCAGTATCAAGTAACATACTATCCTTCCACTTCAGAAAGCTTCCACTCCGCACGCTACTGTTTTGTAGCAACAAACAAGGCTTAGCATCCTTAACTCCCACTATAATCTGAAAGGATCAGTCCTAGAATTTTGTTAAGTTTAGACCTCTTGCTAGCAAGAATGAAAGGCAGTTCCCTTTCCCTGATGGAAGAGAATGATTTTTTCAACTTGAATACCAGAAAGCGCTTTTTTCTCACGTGCAGGGCAGGAGTTTTGTTTTTCCTTTCATAGCCAAAAGTCAAGTGTAGTGTTAGTTGTAGAAGGGAATCTTCATATTTGAAAGCCTTTTCTTAAGGTGTACTTGCCTAAACAAAAATTTGACTAAACTGCTGAGATTGTATTTCATCATTTTAATAAAGAACAAGGAGTGCACTATTCAGCTGTTTTGACTTTTTTTTTTCCAGTAGGATTGTCATCTTCCAATGGGATTGTCTTGTATGTTGTCCAAGTATATAATGAGAGAGGTAAATACATACCCAAGTGACTCCCTCTTGAAGGTGGTCCTCTCGCGCCACTTCCGCCTCTTCCACCTCTAAGGCCCCTGGGAGGACCTCTGCTTCGTGGAGGGGGTGGTGGCCCACGCCTACCACCACTTTCAAAGGATGGCTTGGTTGCTTGTTCCACTTTAATTGCTTTCCCATCTAATGACTAAAGAAGAAGCTGCTTTACTTACTGCTCAGTCATGTTTCTATTTCTTAAATTAAGCCCCTCTTGCTTCACTATTACAGGGCTTCCATTTTATAAAGTTAGAGCAACTCTAGAACTGATTTCAGTCTTCAGTATTAGTCCCCACGTACTCAGCAGCATGTTGGGCCTAATTTCTACAGTACTTCGTTCTTGTGGTATTGATGAAAAAAATACAGAGCAGCATCAGAAAGAACTTTCAGTGAAAACACAAGTGTCCAATGATTACGGCAGCCCCATGTCATTTACTCTGTAAATGAAACACGATTTATGATCTCCAATTTACTTTCAATTGCCACAGACTTTTGTACCAAACTAGGACTGCACCAGTAGTTAACAGGATTAAGCTGAAGGTATCTTAGCTTCAGTTGGGGTTTCTGGCAATGGGGAGGCCGTTTAGCACATTTTCTTCATGTCCTGATAAAACGGTGATCACTGAAGTAGTTAGAAGTAATTTCAGCATCTACAAAGCAGACCGAGTGTGACAATTCACCTCTCTTTCTACTGTTTCAAGCTGGGTTTTCAAAAAAGGTGACTGTCACAATTTACTCTTATTACTTGCATTTCCAGAGTGGAGGAGCTTTGTGTTGGTTTAGGTTTTTTGGTGGAAAAGACATGGAAGTTTTTTTGTTTTGTTTTTTTTTTAACTAGACCTGCAGTAACAGAACTCTGCAGCCAACTATTATACCTCAAGCATGAGCAGGTGGCAAGACATATTGAGTAAAAAACTATTAATCAAATTTCTGTGTAATTTTGCAGACACCACACATTTGTTAATTACAGCAGAGCTTGTGATCTTGGCTCTGTTCAAGTTAGGTTACTGCTCATATATTCTGACAGCAGTTAAGTATTTTAGCTCTGTGATGATGACTAATGAATTATAGAGGCAGGAAGTGTTATCACACTTCTTCGCTGCAATAAATGGACAAGAACATGACTGCTAGCAATGTCTCACTCTGAACTGCTGATGGTTGGTTACTGAGGTGCTATTTTTTGTTCTTCATTAATATCTAGCCCTCTCTAAAATCAGCCACTTCAGTAGACCATGTATGTTCTGCCACCATATGTAGTTCTAACAGGTGTTTGAAAAAAATTTTGTACATCCACAGATCCAAGTTTATCCATTGTGAGGTAAAAGGTCAAGAAATACTAGCAAAATCACACTGTTTTTTGTCTTTGACTTAAAGATATTTTACCTACGGAAGGTGCCTCAAAAAGCTTTTTGGCACAAGCAGCTGAATCATTTCAGGTGCGAGTATTAGTACATCAATTCACTGGAACTTCTCAGTTTGTATCACCATTATTTTTCCATAATCATCATTAATCTGTCTCAGTCATTCTCCTCAAAAACAGCATCAGTGGGCTTGAAGCCTCAAGCTTTGCCATCATGACCACTGCTGTCCCCAGTTTCATGACAGATTTCAAACATCGTACTTCAAGTTTGGAAACCGAACACCATCCCCTTCTGCTAGCATGGGTTATGAAAACCTGCATGCTAGGTCCGAGTTGTTCGTTTTTATATAGGAGGTAGTTTTCCCTTATAATTTCTCCTCCTATTTCCTTCTGCCTTGAACATATCCACCTTGCCTAGGCAAAAGTTTCTTTTGAAACTGGTTTATGCAATCAGTCTTAAAAAGCTACACTTAAGGTCAAGAAAGACCTTTCATTAAGTCCAAGAAAGTTTGTTGGGGTTTTTTTTGCTGTCAACAGGATACAAAGTTTGTCCTATTTTAAAGGATAGAGGACAACTTGTTATAGTTTTTAAGTCAAAGAAGAAAGGTCTCATCTCACTGAGCAGTTAAAATTCACACAAACCACCTCAGAATAGGGAAATTTTTTTTCAAGGAACCCAAAGCACCAGCTGTCAATACAAACACTCATTATTTAAGTGTTTATAACCTTGATTTAAAGTGTTACATTTTAGTATATAGGCACCATAAAGTGCAGTCACCTTGGTGCTAAACAACAGGAAAGTAATTTAAGAGTCATTTAAGGATAATAATAGATTGGCAATCATAAGATCTATACGTAGAATCAACACTTCACACAGCTTTGTAAGGTGGGCCAGAGGACTGGCTCAAATAGAGCCAAACAGAATTAAGAATACTGTCCTCCAAACATTCCAACAGAAAACATGAGTGCGATTTGCAAAGCGTGGCAGTGGGGTACAAAAAGTATTCTGAAGAAACTCAGAAAATTGCAGGAAATTGCAACTTCGCACAGCATAGAGCTTTCTTCTCCAATGGATTATTTCACTGTTAAGTGTTGCAGCAACTCCACTATTTCTGTATGTTCCTTGATGGCACATCAAGCAGGCCTCCTTTCACAAAATATATTCAAGAACTGAAGATCATTTCTGACCAGGCTGAGCTTCTACATATTATACTTCTTCACCAAAGGAACCGAAAATACTTTCTGTTGATTAGAAGACAACTTTCTGTAGCACCAAGTACAAACTGTTGTTTCAATTGTGGCATTTGCTTCCAATCTTTTAACAGAGACCAGCTGGCTTGGCAGGTCTACACTGGAATTACATCTTTGACTTGTCCCAGACATTTCCTCTAAGGTCATATTTTCTCTTTAATCATCTGTCTTCAGGACTTGAAACCAAACGATGATGAGAACAGCCTACTGCTGAGTGACCACTACAGACTTGGGTGTATTCATGCTTGTGTCCATATATGCAGTTCATGACATCACGATGTAGATTTGACTACTGTGCAATTAAGGTTCTTAAAGAAGGTTTTTGCTATGACAAGTACTTCCAGCATTTCTTCAGCACTGCTCAGACATGCCAACATTGAATTCTGCAGAGAAATTAATTTAAGTGAAAACACTCCACCCCAACTCAAAAAATATTATCTCCTGACCTCTTTTCTCCAGAACAGAAATTAATCTTCAACAAGCAAGCTTAGACCAGTCTATGCTTGTCCCACTTTAGGATGGAATATAATTAACTCCCTTCATTCCCCTTACCCAGGAAGGAGTAAAACATCTGGTATATGTTTTTCATCAACGCTTGCAAAGCAAAGTATCAAATCTAAATTTACTCTGGCAGAATCTAAGTCAGCCCCTTCTACTGGCTGCAACTTTGAGTTCCTTCAGAATGAGAGAATAAGTAACATGCTGGCAATGCAGAACTCTTCCCCCAGCTAGACAGGTCAGCTAACTCCTTACAGGCTGCTGCTTGAAGTATTGTCTGCACAGTGCTTCTGCTGCTTCTTTCTAAGTGCCTGTAATTCTCATGAGTGCTCCCATCTCATTTCCAAGTGGACAGTGCTCCAAGTTCCAATTTATTACAATGCTATCTTCTGACAGCATGCATCAAACATCGCTCCTCAGATCGAGAATGCAGCCTGAGGTACAAGCCAACGGGTTCTGAAGATGAGGACAATGGACTACTTCATGAACATCTTCCATATCTTTCATATCCATGGCTGAACCAAGCTAGACCAGTGCAGAACTGTAGCTACACAGAGCAACACCAAGTGCTTTAAGTTAAAAAAGTCGTTCTAAGCCAAACCCTGAGTGAGGATGTTTTCATACTCTCTGCTGTTCACATTTCAAAGCAGATGAAGGCATTTTTAGATTTGCAGAGTTGAAGACAGAAACTGTGAGAATGATGATCCACAAGGCAATACTTTCTAGTGTTTCTTGACAGTGATGCAGGCAGTGCATTCCAGAACACGCAGACATTACCTCAGCCAAACACATTCAATCTCATTTAACTACTATCCTAAGCTTTACTTCTCTGAATGTTTCCAATGTGACTGAACACGTACCACAATATTTAAGATTTAGAACAGCCGGTCATTTATTTTCAGAGGTATTTTCGTTTGAAAGTTGCACTCCACATTTAAGATCTGTGACTGAATTCCTGTTAGTCTGGTAATTAGTTGTTGGTGCTTGAAGTTACCTTGGTGAGGGTTCAGTGTAATGACTACTTCAGAAGAAATCAGTGTTTTAAGAACTGCAGTAAACAAGTCTTCAGAATTGTAGCAAACTACACAACGGAGAAATAAATTCAGTAAGAGCAGCACCTTTATGGATGTTTAGGCTGGTAAAGAATGGGTGTTTTCTGACTTATCACTCTCTGCCTTAACAGAAAATAACTCTTAAAAAGGAAGCAAGTCTCCAAAGAAAGTAATGCTAATTGTCATGAGGTTTTCCTGAAGCACCCAGAAGCTACGTACACACAGCAGAAAGCCTTCTGTGACACAAACCAAGTAAGTTTTCCTATTGGTGTTCACTGTGAACACTAGGAACAAGCTCATTTTCTTATTCCCCAAGTGCAAATACTTGGTATGCTTTACTTACTGACTGCAGTGACTGACATTTTTCTTTCACTTCAACATCTTACACTAACAAGACACAGCTACCAAAACACAACCATTAATTAATCAGAATCAATAAGCTTCTTCATCTTACATGAATGGCATCTCAGAGACACTGCTTAGAAAAAGGTCAATGCAGCATGACCTCAACACAACAGCTCAGATTATGCATGAAAGATCAGTCTGAAATCCAAGTTAACTGAGAAGACAGCTTTAAATGCCTGAATAGACAAGACCTCTATGAAGATAACTGAAGACAATAACCAGCTGTTGCAAACTACCATCTAACCTTTTCAAAACATGCTGGAATAGACACAGATCACAATAACCTACAATCCTTTGACCAACTATCCTGGCATTTCAGAGCCTCTGCAGTATTTCAGAACCTCCAAACTCTCAGTTTTTCTTTTTAAAGACATGACACACGCATTCAATTTTTACTTCCTCTTACAAGTCCTATTGTCACACTGTAGGGTGCATACAAGTGCTTGCTAGCTAACTGCAATGGTATTTCACATTAACTGGCACAATGCTCCTCATACATGCCAAGCTGATTGATGATGCAGCTCCAACATTTAAGAGTATCTACAGATTACCAAAGAGCATCAATGCTCCAGCACAGTAGGGAAGTCATGTTAAACCCATGCTAAGGGAAACATTCATAGTTTTCAGGTCAGTCACTTCCCTGAAGTATAATTTACACAGTACTGCATTCAAACACAATAAAACAGAAACACTGTAAGAGACATGCAAAAACGAAGAGCCCTAGAAAGCCCTCCACCACTATTTTTTTTTTTTAAAAAAAAAGAAAAAATAAAACTTACAGCCAGACTTCTCCTCACTAGTATCAAATCTATCATCAGGAAAAAGCAATTCCAGCTTCATGGACACACAAACATTTAGCAACATTTAAATTTGACTTCTCTACAGGATCTTGTAACCCACTGTCTTGCCAACTTTTTATTACTGGTTAATTTGCCCCAAATATCAAATTGCTGGTCAGTAAGAACAGCAACATATAATTGGTCTTAATTCCTACCTTTCCATTCATATCTCTTGCAGCATCTTTTGCATCTGCTGGACTCTCAAACGTGACAAACGCAAATCCTCTGGATTTGTTGGTTTCACGATCTTTCATCAAAAGGACTGCAGAAAAAAAGCCATGTTACCTTTCCTGTCAAGAGGTAGCAACATTTAACCTTTATTTCACCTTTTTAAGCTCAGGACTTCTTAGAGGACATGAAAGCACCATCATTTCAGATGATCAATGCCAAAAAAGTCATCACAGCTATATTGTTGCTTTATCATTTTTAGTATCTTTAAATAACAAAGTTTTTCTTATTACCTTCCACAATGCGTCCATATTTGCCAAACACAGCCTCAAGGGCTTTTTCGTTAGTCTCTGTGTTCAAGCCTCCAATGAACAGTTTCCCGGGACGATCTGCTTCAACCATTTTGATTCCGCAAATGACCTATTAAAACCAGAAGGTTGTTATTAACTACAACAGAGACTTCTGTACCACCTCATGAAATATAAATGACTGCTTTCCTCAAAAGCAAAAGGTCATTTTCTTGAGCAAGATGTCAATTAACAGACATCTGATAGAAAGGAGATTAAAACGTTAAGGTTTTACACTGAAGCAACTAGGATTGTCTTCAATTACTTCTTCATGTTAGTCTATGCCAAATACAGATTAACTTAGCCTTAAAAAGCGCAACAAAGCACTGATGAGAACTCCATCAAGACCAAATAACATCGGTGAATGTGAAACAACCTTTTGGGTTACTGTCTTTGCCCTCAGTAGTAATCCTAGCACTCCCTCCCTCTAAATCCTGCTACAGACATTTCAAGAGCTTCACTTCATGTCAAAATACTAACTTTAAAGTCACCTTGGGCCAGTAATCCCAATTAAGACCACTCTTTAAATTATTTAGAGTACATCGACACTACACCAACGTCCTGGCCTACATAATGTGGCAGCCTAAAGGGACTCTAGACCGTCAGTGAAATTCCACGTAAGAAGACAACGAGGCCGTAGCTAAGGCAAGGCGGCGGGCGGAAGGACTTGACGGGAGGGGGGTG
>VZTU01012806.1:306-60477 GCA_013400835.1 Zapornia atra | reverse complement strand
AGCTGGAGTTCGCTGATCTATAAATTTGTAGACAGGTGCTGGCAGGGACCCCTGGATATCAACCTCCCTGTTCAAGCAGGATCACCTTGAACAGGCTATGCAGGGTCATGTCCAGGCAGGATTTGAATCTCCCCAGAGAAGGAGACTCCACAACCTCTCTCTGGGCAGCCTGTCCCAGGGCTCCGGCACCCGCAGAGTGAAGAAGTTTCTCATCATATTCAGACAGAACTTCCTGTGCTCCAGTTTGCACCCATTGCCCCATGTCCTGTCACTGGGCACCACTGAGAAGAATCTGGCCCCTTCCTTTAGCCACCCACCCTTTTATAAGCATTAATCACATCCCCTCTCAGCCTTCTTCAGGCTAAAGAGCCCCAGCTCTCCCAGCCTCTCCTCACATGCTCCAGTCCCTCATCATCCTCGTACCCTCCGCTGGACTCTCTCCAGTAGCTCCCCATCACTCCAGAACTGGGGAGCCCAGCACTGCACACAACAGCTGTGGGCAGCTGTGTTCAGCAGGGCAGAGCAGAGGGGAAGGAGAATGTCCCTCTACCTTCTGGCCTTGCTCTTCTCAATCACACACAGGTCACATCAGCCTCTTGACCACAAGGACACACTGCTGGTCTTGGAGAGCTTCTTGTCCTCTCAGGACTTCCAGGTCCTACGCTGCAGCACTGCTTCCCAGCAGGCCAGACCCTAACCTGTACTGGTGCCTGGGGTTATTCCTGCTTGGAGGCAGGACCCTACACTTGCCCTTGTTGAATTTCATTAGGTTCCTCTTCACCCAGTTCTCTAGTCTGTCCAGATCTTGCTGTGTGGCAGTGCAGCATTCTGGTGTGTTGGCCACTGTGTCCTCCCAGTTTTGTACTGTCAGCAGACTTGCTGGGGGTACATTCTGTCCCCTGTCCAGGTCGTTGATGAATGTGTCGAACAAGGCTGGACCCAGCACTGACCCTTGGGGCACACCACTGGCTACAGGCATCCAACTGGACTCTGCGCTGCTGATCACAACCCTCTGGGCTCTGCCATCAGCCTGTTCTCAGCCCATCTCACTGCCTGGAGTTGTTTGGTCCCACGTTGTTTGTGCCCAGGTTGTGCTTTGGGGTTTTCCAAGTAACAGTTTGGTTAGTGCTGTGATCTGCCATCCTCAGGTCTGCCTTAAGCAAAATAAGCAGCCTGCTGCCTGTGCAAGGATTACAGCAGCACGAAAAACCCAAGCTCACCAGCATGGGATGTTTGTCATCACTTGGTAGCAAAGGTTTCCTGTTTAAAACTGGTGCAGTGCATCTGCCTGGTTATTTGTGTAGGCAAGAAAACAGGTATCTGCAAAAAAGGACACCTTCCTACCCTGGAAAACAAGTCAAGCTAGTGCTCTGCAAGGATTTCTGGGCCTTCGTTTGTAACAGCAAAGGAGAGAGGCAGAAGAGGTAAAGCAGTTAAATCTCTGGTCCTCTTCTGTGTTCATTGGCAGAGCAGCAGGCTCTCTTCTGCACACTCTAGCAAGGATGCCATTTGTGGCAGGAAGGGTGGAGCAGAAACAAAGATGCTGCTGGAAGTGATGAGACCTTTCGTTGTCAGCGGGGCGAAGGGAGAGTAAGTTGACAATGTTCAAGTTCCTGGGTAAATGTGACCTTTGGTCTGTCTCCACTAATCTGATTTTATCTGGAGTTACATAGTTAATTTAATACCTTGTTTGAAATGTGGGAAGATGTCAATAGCCAAGATTTTTTTTTATATATTTCTTTAGTGAAAGGCAACAAACCTGATGCTATTCACATTTTTCCCTGTAAAAAAGGGTGACCAGGGTTTAGGTATGGTAATGCAAAGACAGACAACAGAGCAGATGGAAATAGCCAACTCACCATATCTTAATAGTTCCTTTGTATTTAGAAATCCAAGTATTAGTTACCTGTCTGAGCTGCAGGAGGTTCTTCAGTGGGAGCCTTGGTCGTTTCTACGTGAGTTACCAGGGGTAACAAAGGGTGTTGGGCAGGGAGGAAGGAAAACAGCCTCAAGACCAGTTTGTGTCTTCTTGTCAGTCAAGCATCTAACAAAGCCATTATTCATATATTTTGTCTTCTTGAGGCCCCAAGGAGAATGAAGTATTGGGTTCAGCTTAGAAATGCTGGGCTGGGCTGACCTGGTATCCAGAGGAGATGTAAAACCAAAGGGATGCAAAGGATGAGAGACAGGTTACACACACCTTCTAGGCTGCAGGAGTTTGAGGCATCCAGAGGGTATTTGTAGAGGTAGGTGTTCCTGGGACACAATCAAGGGCCAGCATGCCCTGAGTCTGCAGATTTGGAAACCATCCTCTGCCACCATCCAGACAAAGCCAGTCTGGCTTCAAGACCCGCCCAGCTCAGGAGATCACCAACACATGAGGATGCTCCCCAGATTGTCCTCTTGTGTGTCACACAGATGCCACCAGTTCAACTTGCTCCCACCAGCCGAAGCCAAAGGGCTCCCACCAGTGGAAACTCCTCTGGCATAGCTTGTGTGCCCTGTGTGAGCCTTAGGGATTGCCAGCTCAGGCCTGGGGTTGGCCTCTACCATCAGAGATCTCCTCCGTCCTCCGCTTCGCCTCTCCCCACACCTGTTTGTATTCACTTGCAGTTTTCAGAGATAACCATACTTATATTTTCACAACAGTGTCTCCCCTCTTTCCTGCCCAACATTGCTACTTGTTGCACAAGAGATTGCAAGTTAAAACGTTGGTTAACGTGGTGAGAATAAACTCATAGAAATCGCTCCCATCCTGGACTTCGGTCGAACTTCTCTGCATCCATGTCAGACTTGAAGAACTGCTTGCCTACTCAGCAATTTTTGTGGGGTTTTTTTCCAGCCAGGTGGAAAGACACAAGATGCCATCTCTCCTTACATCTCTGCCCACCCTTTTTCCAATAATTCTTCCTTAAAACTGGCAAATGGAAAGGTTTTTCTACAGAACAACTAAAATACTCGGATCTGCGCAGTGGTTGATGGTTGTTTCTTATCAAGCAAATTTTGACTCTCTTAAATGAAGAGAAAAGAAAGATCATCCAGGAGAGAGTGTTCTTGTGCCTCCAGCTAATAGAGCATTCATCAGCTGCCAGTGTCCAATCTCAAATACTTCAGAGAAGACTAACATCCGTGAATGTTGCACAATAGAAGAAATCCTTTCCTGACCTTGTTAGGGATCACACTGTGCCCTGTTGCTGTCAGCATGAAACATGAAACTGTGGGAGATCATTATTGTTAAATTAAGTTTAATCTGTCCAATTTTAACATGCAAAGAATGTTCAAACATGCTTTTTTAAATTATTTTTTTAAAAATTTTTATTAGCAGGCATGTTAATACAGGCATGAAAATACAGAAATACAGTTTATAAGGGGAGGAGTTAGGTTAGCCCAGAGTGCAGGCTAGGCTATTTTTATTTGAGTAAACAGAAAAAATACTTAATAGACATACTAGAATGATTAAAACAGCCTTACCTGGCAACATGCACAGCAGGACAATGGTGTTTTTGCAGACCACACGTAGTGAGAGTATTGCATTGAGGGATGGAAGAATCCAGGCTATCACAGCCAAAAAATATGAGTATAATTTATGTCATTTCATTATATTTCTTTCATTTTATTTTAGCACTTAAGTGACAGTTGTGCAACTTCACACAGCACATGAAATCGACAGGTGTTTATTAAGCATTTCCTTGGGCATTGATTTTTAGAGAAGACTTTACAAGGAGCAAGTACCACCAGCTCTGAATGATGTTTGCAGTGAGGAGCTACACTCACCTCTTTTCAGTCTTCCTGCCCAACGTTTATGATCCTGTTTGTTGTCATTACACGTGTGTATTTACTCAGCCCATACTTGCTCAGTGTATGAGTTACTACCCTCTTCATATGCCCAATGACAGGATAGCTGGAGATGCTAATTGATGAATTGGCCTCTGGGGTGAAATTATGTCCTCATTAAGAAGACTCCCATTGATATTAATAAGGTCAGAACATCATTGCTGATGGCTGAGTCACTATCACGGATGTGTAAACAATGGAGCTGCCCTGGGAAGCTGGTTGCTTGGTCTGTTTATCAGCACGACTCAAAATGGATCAAGTCATGGCAATATCTGGGGTCAAAAATCGCATGAGACCATAACTGTAACACTGCATTATCCATGCTTTATTCCTTCCCTTGAGATCAGCTATGTCATAGGAGCCCTAAACTACTCCCTTCCCAGTGGAACCAGCCTAGAACCAGACCTTTCCAATTAGCTCGTGACCCAGCACCACAAGTTTTTCTGTTCCTCACCTGACCTGCTCTTCCCACCCATTGCAACCCCTGCCTACATTCCCAAATCCTCAGCATCTCCCAGCCCCATCCCTTCTGTTGAAGGTTCTTCCAGCTGCCCTGCTTGTATCCAGATGACACAGGGCAGTCTGGCTCCAGCAGCACGGCCTTGCTACCCATCAAAAACATCCTCCTTGCTCTGCAAACAGCAGGAGAAAAGGATATCTGACCACCCAGCACTGAGATCGTCCCTTGCACCCCACCAGAAATTCCTCGCCTTCCCAGGCAGAAGAAAACAGCAAGCAAGAAATTCCTGCTATTGCAAAAAGCAGCTCACAAGTAGCCCTAAAGCCTTTCCTATCAAAGCAACTTTGGGGCAAGCAGCTGACATCATAACTTAAAAAACCACTTTCCCCAAACCTCCTCTTCCCTCAGTGCTTCACTCCTGCAGTGCCAGTCAGGTCCAAGTCTGAACAAGATTGGGTCCAGACTAAAATACATTTGCTTGAGATGCTCAGTCACTGTCTGGGGAGGTGTGTGGGCCAACCCTACGCTCAACAATTGGCATGTGATCTTCTTTCAAAACACTCTCTGGGTCATTTGAACCACTGGGTTGTTCATTTGTTTTGTTGTGGTTTTGTTTTGAGGTTTTTTTCCTCTCCAGAATTCACACGTTCTGCGAAGAACTCCCCCTTGTTTTCTTTTGACTTCTGTGATCATGTCCTAGACCTCACTGCTGGCACAAGTCCTCCTTCTCTTATGCAAATCAGGATCTTTTCCACCAAAGGTCCCCAGCTGATGAGTAAACGCAGAAGCCCTCTATTTTCTATCCACCCCCCTGGAAATCCTGCCGTGAGCATGTCTGACAACACACACCCAATTATTAAGCACATCTAGGCATAAACTCAGAGTTTGCTAGAGCTCTAGTTTGACCTCTCTTTTTCCTTCATTTACATGTAGACGTAGTGACCAAAGGTCCTTTGAAAATATGCCTAATAAGGAATGAAATATAGGAGCTAAAGTGCTGCTGGGAACAAAGGTCTGATAGATTTGTAGGTGCGATAATAATGAACAGCTGAGAAATACCTCCATCTGCACAGGTGCTTTAGGTCTTTTGTTTTTAAGGTAGGGGGAAATTAGTAGTAAAAATTCACTGAGCTGCAGAAATTAGGAGAGAAAAATGAAGAACGTTGCACCCTTCCAAAGCTGCCGTGGTTAGTGAGACAGTAACAACCCCACATGGACCTGGGTTATATCCCCTGCCTCTGTGCAGAGACTTGTAAGAGCTCTAGTGATTTACAGGCAGTAGGACCTTGGTTTTATCTAATGCAAAAGGAGCAGTATTTCATATTGTACCCCACAAAGGCTGCTGGATTGGTCCAGGTTCAGCAAAAAGCATCGCAGTGGCTGAGTTATTCGTGGTATATCTGCTCTGCTGCTGTTTTGTTGGGTTTTTTTTCTTGCAGCTTTTCAGTTTTCAGGTCATGTCTTGAAAGAGCTTTATGGAAATATTTGACCCATTTATCGCCATCTGATTGTAGTGGGAAGATGCAGAGGCTTTGAAGGCCAGCAGCTGATCACCTCAGGTTGGGTAACAATGAAAACAGAATGTCTGTTTGGGAAAACATCAATCTGTGTAGACCAGGGACTTAAAGTTAGGGCCAAACCTAGAAAGTGTGGCTCCCAGCCCAGAGCTGTAATCTCTGTAAAGCCACTCCTCTGAAATCCTGGCATATTTTGAGATAACCTCCAACTTCTTAATGAAAATCAGCATGTTGTATAAAGAGTAAGGAGGAAAAAAAGAAAAAAAAATAGTCAAAGTAACTTGCACTTCTTGGGAACAGAAAAACCACTTCAGCATGCCCTCTCTGACAGATATTTTTTGACAACTACCAGAGAGTGGGAAATTTACTGCAGAAAAAAATAAAAAAAAAGCCAACTGCACTCACAAACTCTGGTATTTATGAAAAGAAAGGCTTTGTTTGCAAGCAACTCTTCTGCACAGCCTAATCGTCTGATTCGAGCCTGCTCTTGGGAAAGAGCGTGTTGAATACATCAGCCCCCTTTTTAGCAAGAACAGAGCAAAGTCCCGAGTGTAGCAAGTAATTGAAAGATCATTGATCAACAACAGCAAGTTAGACGCAGTCTGGGGAGACCCTAGATGCTATAAAAATAGCTCTGTCTTCCCTCCTTCCTTCCGAAAGGGAGCCCAGCGAGAGGATAACGAAAGGCATTCAGAGCTGCTGACGAAGCCCGGTACAATGTGGCCCTCTGCACGTCCAGCTGGAGGGCAGGGGCTGAAAAGAGAGGAGCTGCTGTGATTATGCAGGGTATTCTTGGGGGGAAGAAAGGGAGGAGAGGCAGTTTTGTATGTTCAAAACAAAAACTCGAACAAAACTGCAAAGACAGGCTGCATATTGTTGGGGGCCGTGCCAGACGCTCCGCGTTTGTCGTGGAGAAGCTTCTCTGCTGTGTCTGACCTCGGTGACTCTCTCCTCTGATGTTGGGGCTGGGGAAGCAGCTGGTGCCCATCGTGGCTTGGTAAAGTGAGAGCCTCGTCAGCCCCGCGATGGGTGCCAGACTCTTACCCCGCTAGCAACACCGTCCCAAGGGTGCATCAACAGACAGGGAGGCAGATGGTGTTGGGTGTATTTGAAGAGGTTTCATCTCCCGTAGAGAGATCAGGTTGGTGGGGAAGAGAAGGAAGCAAGGAGAGGGAGATGCTCTTTCATTCATGCTCCCCCATCATCTCTTCCCCAGCTCATTTGTAGAGAGTCTTGCAAGTGCACTGCTTCCTTCCCTTTGCCCTTTCTGGAGGGAGTTGAACAGTGCTGCCCAACCCTCATCAGCATGGCTACAAGGAAATATGATTACTGCCTGCCCTTGACTTGCAGCCTGGCTCTGGCTGACTCACATACCTGGGATGGAAACACCTTCCCTAATCAGTCCCTGGCACTGCCGTCTCCGTGGCAGTTTTCATCGAAGTTGCCTTGTCAGAGGGATTACAGGGAGGTCTGGCACCACTCCAGGGGTGCAGGAGTGTTTCTGGCTGCTGCACGCAGACCCTGTGCAGTACCCAACGTCTCCTGGGTGCAGTTCCACCAAAGGGCAGCAATTAACTGAGGGACTGAAGCATAAACGTGCCCATAGAGATTGGTGAGCTGTATTTCTGTCTCTTAGCTCTGCTACCAGTTCTTTCTCTTCCCCCGTCCGGTTCACACATCACACCACCAAGCTGGTCCCTTCTAGCTCTTGGGAAAGAAGACAGCATGTTATTCACTGTCTGGGAGAAGATGCTAATCTCCATTTTCTCAGATGCTTGAAGCCTTAACTACCTTCCCTGGCTGTGACCAGGAAAACAGCAGTGGCAAGGAGATACCAGTCTTGGGCTCCAGCACTGTTTTGGTGAGCACCTGTCAAAAATCACAGCTGACATTTTCACCTCTTGCACACTCACTTCTCCCTGCCAGAGCTCCCCTGGGCATGGAGCAGGGCTGGC
Source organism: Zapornia atra (assembly GCA_013400835.1). NCBI lineage: Eukaryota > Metazoa > Chordata > Aves > Gruiformes > Rallidae > Zapornia > Zapornia atra. Next base: position 52,711 of record VZTU01012806.1, on the reverse strand, counting down.
TGCTGTTGTTTAGGTGCCTGCCCCTTGGCTGAGGCTAACAATCTGACATGTTCATTAGTAGCTCTCAGAAGAGTCACTCCTGCTGAAGACCTGATGTGACTGTAGATGAAACCACCTTGCTAAAAAGCCATCCAGAGCAAAGTCCTTTTCACAGCTGACTCCTCCATTTTCCTGAGGAAAACAGCCCCAGGGCTCTACTTCTCTGCTGAGCCCAGTGACCTTTCCGTGCTGTGCTGGGTTGCTGGTCCACAAGCTCTTCACCTGCTCTCATGCAAGGCTGGTAGTAGCTATTAGAAACTTGGCTTCATGCTGGAGAAAAGAGAGACCATTAAAAAAATAAAGTCTCTGAAAGCACAAATGCCCTCATCCCGACTTCTAGGAGAAGGGAATCATGAGTCTAACACTGGGGCTCTTCTCCATCAGCAGTGCCTTTTTTCTCAAAGCCTTGCTATCTTTTCTTAATACTACCCCCTTAGTTTCTTGCACCTCGCTTACTCTCAGCCAGATTTACACAGTAGGCTCTGGTAGCAGAAGTGAACTGAACCTATGGCTGAGGGATGGAGTTAAAGTAGGTGATACGTTATGTTGTCTTGGGTTTCCTAGGTCCCATCCTTGACATGCACACCACCACGGCCGAGGCTCCAGGCTTTGGAGCATTGCCTACCCAGCTTTGAAAGAGCCTGTCTGAAGGTAGCTCCTGTTTCACACCAGTCTAATGCCATCAGCTATGGGGAAGCAGCTCTTTTTTCATAGTATAAGCAAAAAAAGAACTAGGGCTGTGGCATTCAGTGCTAAGTATGACATGGACTAGGTTGCTGGCTTCCCTGGGTGAAATTACACTGGTTTAAATCAGCTTAATAATGGGCTGGGGACCGCGTTTGCAGAACGTATGTAAAACCCTGTTGTTCAGCCACCTCAGGCTAGTTTGGTTTCAGCAAACAGAGCTCCTCTGGGATCTGGAGCCTAGCATTTATTCAAAGTTTATTAAACTGCACTTTATCCAAACTTTTACACATGGACTTGTAATTAAGAGGGTGAATGGTCCAGCTGACTTCCGTGGGAGTGGCTGGACATGCAGTTAAACTTGTGCCTGCAGCTTAACGAGAGTGAAACTTCCCCTTGGGCTGCCCCATGCTCTGTTGAAGCAGCACATAGGGAACTTGGTTTCTAGATTACATCAAGAGCTTCTGCTTCCTCCTATCGTGACAGGCCAAACCAGTAAGGACTTCGTGATTTTAAATTAAAACCAGTTCTCCAAATGCCTCTTGCACTCCAGTGCAAAATCGTTGTGCAAAGTATAATTGAGATGATAAAGCCCAGGATAATAACAGCCTTGGAGCAGGTATTTTGCCACAGGTTGCATGATCAGTGCTGAGAGTAGGAAATGCATAAAAGAGGAGGATGTACGATTACATACTGAGCACACACAAAGAACAGGAATATGTTATTGTAGGGATGGAGCAACCAGCAATGTGGAATCACAGAAAAATCTAGGTTGGAAGAAATCGTCTGGTCCAACCTACCTCCCTTCCTCTGAGCAGCTCAAACCACCTCAGAGCAATATTTGGGGCTTGAAAATAGATGGTTGGTCAACACCTCTGGCCACTAAAGCAAGATTAATAGTTTCATGCTACTTAACTCCAGTACAGCCACAGATAGCTACATATTATAGGGCTTAACCGAGGATTAAACCAATTTTAGGAGTGAAAGAAATTTGGAAGGAAGAATGCTCACTCCTTGCTTGTTTAAATCAGTGTAACTCTGTCAAGAGGAGTATCACTAGGGTGTGGGTTTGGGAGGAATGGGGAGAAGGAATAAACTCCTTGTATTTTACTTATTGTAAAATCTGGGCTGTGAGAGTAGAGAGATCATGTTGGGGGGGAGATGGAAGGTGAAAAGAGAAAGGAACAAGATGGGACCACAGGGCCCTGTTTTGTGTAGGATTGGTGGGATGCAGTTCATGGAGCTGGAGGCGAGGAAGGACCATCAGATCATCCAAGCTGGCTTGCTGCATCCACGGTTATTTGGCTCCATCCTGTTGTCCCTGCCAAGGGTGCAAACTGCATTCCCACCCTATCTGCAGCCCCAGTTGCTCCCATCTCCCCGCTCCCAGGTGCTGCAGTGGAAGTGCAGCTCTGTGGCACAATCCAGGGTGACTGCCGCTGCAGTTTGAGCCCTGCACAGATGTTCAAGGAAGCACAATACTTGGCTCACGCAGAATATTCCTGTGTAATCCCTTGGGCTTCTTGGGAGGAAGCAGTGTCTCATGATAATCCAGAAAGATCTGTGAGGCTGGGTTTGGTTTGGTTTAGTTGCTGTTTTTCCAGTTTAAATTAGTATCACTAAATTGTAAAATGTGTTGTGATTTATAAAAGAGCTATAAGAAAGCTTTTCAGCTTTTCTTCTGCTGTTTTGAGCTCTCCTTAGCATCATTATTGTGTGAGTGTCCAGTCTGAGCACAGGCAGCAGAGGACAAAAGGTGGGCAGCAGAGGAATGGGGATAAAACCGACCCTGATTCAGCATCTTACTGATTGCACATCCCTGCACAGGGATGCTGCAGGGATGCTCTGCCAGCAAAGGTAGCAGGCTCTGGGGTGGCTTATGGCCACCATGTTCCCTCTGACATGCAAATGCAGGTTCAAGTCTATTAGGAGGTGGAGGAGCACCTGCCAGAACAAGGGATGTTGGTTTGGAAAGAGTGGAAATGTCTTGTGCAGCAACTGTTTGCTAAAAGGATCTGCTCCATGAACACAGAGTGCTGGGGTTGTGTTTGAGAATGCAGATGGAAAACAGCAGGCTCTACGGCAGCGAGACGCTCCCAAGAGGTGTCTTTATAGCAGTATTGTGTGTTTTAGAAACAAGGTTGGATAGAGGCATTATCTGGGGATCTGTGAGTCAGTTTGTGTTTGGTTCTGGGAGATAAATAAGCTATTTAAGCACGAGGAATAATACCCATCTCGAAGGAACAGCTTTGAGACTCAGGCAATCGATATGACCAGCACGTTTGCTAACAGCCTGCAGAGATCAGCGTTAAGAAGTAGTTGTGGTTCAGCCCTGAACAGTCAGGGAGAGCCAAGAAAATGCATTCCTTGGCTGAACAGTGCTCCAGCGACGAGTAGGCGCCGATGGCCTTTGCGAAGCCATGAAGCTCCCCTTGCTCCAGCCCAGACAGTGCTGCATCAGCTCCAGGTTATTTGATGTTTTTCCAAGAGCGCTGCCTCTGTCTCAAAGGGTGGGACTCGTCTCGCCCGGCCTGAGACATTGCCAGCACAGATGTCTCCATCTGAGCTAGTCCCAGAGGTTTTCTCTGTAATCAATAGAGAACTGTAGACATTGCAGCGTGGGCTGTTCTTCAGCTGCTTTACATGGATATCTGTCGTGCAGCCCCATCTCATGTACCCTCTCTCTCCTGGGTCTGTCAAGCCTGTCTAAATGTGACAGGTACCTGGATCCCACTCACAGTCGCCTGCAGACCGAGGCATGGCAGAGTTTTGCTTCCATACAGGTGCACTCCTTCCAGTGTGAGGACAACCTGCTGCGTCTGCGCCATGGCACGGCCCAAGCTCCACAGCTCCCATTCCAGGTCTCAGCACTGCGATGCCTCGGGCTGCTGGTAAGGAATGAGTCCTTTCCATGGGAGGACCATGCTCTCTGCAGTCCTCAAAGTGGTTGCCCCTAACTCCAGTGAGTTTGGGTTCATTGTGTTGCTTGGGTGCTTCAGCCATGCTGTGCCCCACCACTGCAGCGGTGGGAACTTCTGTCATTCCCTGAGCAATGCTTTCTCAAGCACACTGTCTCCAATGCAGCTTTCTACCTACAAAACACAATTGGTGCTGTAGATCTACATATGCTCCTAAGCAATTCCAAGATGCAGTCTTAAAATTGTGTGGCTGTAAGGGGCCTTGGGAGGTCTCTAGTCCATCCTCTGTCACATGGCAAGGCTGTTGCGCTGTTACAAACCTGGGACACATCAGTCTCCTCAGTTACTGGTCACTGAAAGCAAACATTGTCTGATCTGTGAGCTGGAGATGAGCCCATAGTGACAATAGGGAAGCCAGGGGTAGCTCATGATAGCTTGCATGTGCTTGTGTGGAGCTCAACTGTTGCTCCTGAGAAAGTCTGGGAGTCCCTAGAGCTGCCATGCCCACATGCAGTGTGGTGATCTCTCAAGCCTGGAGCCAACCGTAGCACTTCAGTATGTTCCAGACTTGCATACATGATTATTGTAATTACCACATGCTTATGACTGGTCCTGGAACTGCCCTGAAGCCTCCACACAGAAAGATGCCCTACCAGAGTCTGCCAACATGACAGATCTTCAGACGGTCCTGTTTAACTTTCATGATGAGCATAAGATGGAACAGCTGTGACTTTCAGCCCCTGTTTTGTGGACTTCAGCAAGAAGTGGCCTTCCAGGCACGGGAGGGGAGGTCCACAGGCAAGGCTGGGGAGATGGTTCAGGAAAAAGCAAACGGAAATGTTAGACTCTGGGTGTTGGGAAAGGGTGCAATGGAGCTGAAGTCGCAAAGAAGGAGCTGTTGTTTGGAGTAGGCTCAGACTGTGTGGCAGGGAGGGATGGAGTCACAAGGGCTCCTCACACAACGTGTATAAAGGATGAGCTGAGATGATGATCCCAGAAGTGATGCTTTGTGGAGGAGTCCCAGAATGCTTATGGAGAGGTGCCATAAATAACCCTACCCCTCAGGCCAGACTTCATCCCTTTGGCTCACACAGAAACCTCATGACCATGTAAAGTGGCTCTTTTTCATAACAAGGCCCATGAATTATTCTTTTATTATCCTTTTTTTTTGCTCTCCCTTTGCTCAGAAATGAATGGATTACCTTTGGGGCAAAAATAGCAAAGAAAAAAAAATGAAAATAGATGATTCACCTGTATGGAAGTCTCAAGCTAAGGAGAGAGGAGCACGAGAGGGGAATAACTCAGCCGGCGACGCGGGGAGTGGGAATGGGAGGTTAAGAACAGGGGGGGTTACAGTGGAGTAATTTTAGCGACACACAACAAGCACCCTGCTATAATTAAGTGCTGAAAAATAACAACCTACCATTAAGTGATCGCATTATAGTCTCAACAGTGATCATAGAGCAGCCTCGATAATGGTGTCAAACTGGGAGATTCACTGGGGGATTAATGAGCAGTTGAAACGCGAAAGCTCCTCCTCGCCAGAAGGTTATCTCCAGGAAATGCCTGCAAGCTCCATCCTTATTGCTTAAATAAACAGCAAATGCCATTGGGGAATATAAACATTTTTTACATTGTCTTATAAAATCCTCAGAATAGAGGTGAAGTATTTTACAGCACATATCCAGGTGCAAACCTCTTTCCCATATCTTTTGCCATAGCTTTAACACCCCAAGCTCCTTAATATGCATGTGTGTACCATGCTGTGATTAATGCATCGTTTAGGAAGTCCTGTGCTCTGGAGAAGGGTTATTTCTACAAAAGCTGTTCTGTGAGGGAGTGTTAACATATCCTTCCATTTATATTCTTTTTCTGCCTAGTTTGAGAATACCTTCTTGTTCTGCACAAACCCACAGGGCATGACAAAGACCTGGCTGATGGTCAGAAAAGTTTCAGAAGCTGCAGGGGAACACCTAATCCAAGAACTGAGAGTGTTGGTGGGTTTTTTCCTCAGCCTGGTATCTGACATTAGAGGCATAAGGATTACAAAGGCTTAGGGAGGGAAGCTCTTCTTGTGTTAGAAGGAGCATCACTTTGGAGACAGTGATTAAATGCTCCGCTGACTGTTTTTAGAGGCTTTGCCTTGTGTGAGATGATGATGTAGAAGTCACCCATCTGTCTAGAAAGTGCTGATGCCTGATAAAGGGGCAAGGCAGGAGGTTGGACAAGGGTGACTCAGGACCCAGGTGCTCTCAGGGAAATTAAATCTTGGTAGACACTGAGGTAATGAACTTCCTTTAACCTCTGTCATCCAGGATTTAGTTCTGTTACGTGAGCTCAAACACCACTTAGGAGACAGTGGTGGACAAGGTCCCTGGGGTGAGAAGCCATGGGATTTCATGGCTCATTTTTTACCTCTTGTCCCCAGAGAGAAGCTGTCCTCTGTGCCCCAGCTGACAGGACAAAGGCAGCCCTAAATTGAAATGAATGAGATTTGAGTTAGTCAGTGGAGGAGTTATTTCACAGGGCATGGTCAGGATAATGAAGCTCTGGTATCAGATAGGTGGAGAAGCCATCAAAGCAACATCACTGGAGATGACCAGGCACAGGGTTGACAGCCATTCACTGGGAAAGCTCAAAGTACAGACTGGAAAAGCTCTTCACAGTTCCTGTGATCTTCCTCACTAGGTCTGGAAATCAGTGCTGAAGCAGAGGATTTGTTTCTAATGCATGAGTCTTGAGACTTGCTTGGGATTCTTGGGATTGTGTGGTTGCTACCTTAAGCCATTGTACAGAGGCTACTGCGCTGGGATAGTTCAACCCAGGCATAGCTCATGTCACCATCACTTTGGCCTGTCCCCACTACAGAGTGACAGAATAGGCACCAAGAACATGCAGATGGCCAGAAACTGGCCTGTGAAGTTCTCTGCTTTCCAGCTTCTCACCACTGAGTTGAACTAAGCTACATGTGAGCAGATGGTCAGAGAGCATCCCAGTGGCTCTGCCAGCACCCGGCATTGACGAATGACCCCCGGGCATCTTCTGTGTCCCTTGCATCTTCTGTAATTGCCCAGAGGACTTGTCCACCTCACCAGCATTGCTCTGTTTCTGTGCCAAGTGCCTCAATCAGTCCCACAAGAAGCTTTTCCAGGCAAGCTGCAGCTCACCTGCCCTTGGCACAGCGCATCGCGTGTTGTAGTCCCACAGCTTTTCCTTTAAATCTACTTCTGGTGTCTGGCTCTGAGATGACAGAGGTCTGGTAGAGACACAATAAAGCCCCATGCTTTTGCCATCTCCTCCTGATTACTCTTGATACATCCCAGCTCCCTGATGCCAGCCAGTAGCAGCTTGTCTGCTCCAGCTTGCACCGGTTGCCTACAGCCCCAGCAACTGCCTCACCTTTCCAGCTTGCTAAAGCAAGGGCACAGCATCTCCAGTAGCCAGACATACCCTAGCCTGCACGCAGGAGACCATCCCTCTGCATCTTGGACTTAACCTTCCCCAGCTGACCCAGTTGCAAGCAAGTGCAAGCAGTTTCTCTCTGCTGAAGGAGGGGGTTTTCATGGGACAAGCACATGAGTAACTGGAAACAAAGCCTTTTGCAGCAGGGAACTCCCTTGAGAAGGCACCAGCTCCTGCATTTGCAGCCTCCTAGCACCTTGCCTCCCCCAAGCTGCATCTGAATGGGAGGTGCTATGGTGGGGCCAGGTGGCAATCTGTCCTATGGGATTTGGTTCCCTTCTGGCATAGCTGGAAGCAAGAGGAGGGAATGAAAAGAAAAAGCTGTTGCAATCATAGTTTGCTTTCCAGAGCACAGCGTCTTAGTGCCTCACTTCTCTGCCCCACTCTCATGGCACTCCCCTGGCTCTGGCCTCAGCTTTAGTTGAATGAGGACATCTAACATGCAACCACGGCCAGGACAACAAGCAAGAAACTCCAGGGCTTCAAATGTGGCTTTGAAGCTTTGTTATGTTCTTCAGTCCCCAGCTGGATCTATTTTTGGTGCAGGAGGGCTGGCTATTGCAAGGCAGGAGCACAATATATCTCCCCATAACAGCTGAATTGGCCAGAGCTTTACAAAGCTAATCAGCCATGAAAATGCCCCTCCTTGCCATCCTGGAAGAATTGACTTTAATGATGAGAGACATTCTCTTTTGAGCCTGATCAAAAGGGTAGGAGGCCTTTCGGGGAAATTTCAGCTCATCCTTTGGATCATCCTGTGTAGTCAGAAAGCACAGGCCTGGCTCAGAGCTTTCTCTTAACCCTCTCCTACCCTGGAGTTGGGAATTTCTGAAGCTTAATTGCAGGAATATTACAAGGTCTGTGCTTTGTGGGGTTTTTTTTAATTCTTTGTCTTTCAGATCTTCATGTGTTTCTCCCAATCCTGAGTGTCTGCAAGTACTGGTGACTCCATCCATCTCCCCATCTCTGCCACCCACACCACCTTTGGAGTCCTTGACCATCAGGGTTGAGTGTATTTCAGATGCATTTGGCCAAAGAAAACTGATGGGGAATGTCTTTCTGGGAGTTTTGTTCCAGTGACAACAGAAGCAGAGAGTCTTCTCCACAGAGCAGCAGCGGTTACCATGGGGCATTCCACAATCATTCTGGAGGTCTTGCAAGGGGCAGTGTCAAAGTGTCCCTGAAATGTGCCAAGGGCTCTGACATGTGATAGAAATGATGGAGTATTTATCATGCCTTCTAGATGACCTCTACAGACCGTCAGGTCTTTGGCTGCTGAGCCCAAATTTGGGACAGAGCTGCAAAGAATAGCGCAGGAATCACAGGCTGAGATTTTTAGGGGCACCCCTGCAAGCAAGGTGGCCAGAGGAGACTGTTAGCATGCAAGAAAATGGTTGCAATTTACCCTGAGGTGGACACTTACCCTGGAAGATATTTTTTCCTGTAAGGCAGCTTGATCTCTTTTACTAGTTATTAGCAATGTTAATAATAATATTAGCTGGCTTTGCAGCAGCACCTGAGGCTACAGCTGCGGAGGATGGGCTGGCTGTGCTGTTCAGAAGAAGGTAGTCCCTCCTGTGGTGTGTCACATGGGAGCTGATAAGGCAAGCTGCACATTTTGGGTCACTGTGGTCAGACACAGCCTCCCAGCCTGGTTCAGGCATGACTCCAATTTTAGGAGCAGCAGTCCCATCGTCTTGGTTTCTCTCCTGCTGACTAGCCATCAAAGGTATATCACAAACCCTGAGCAAAATATTCTTATCTCAAGTAACTATGGAGAGCAGGGAGGAAAGGACTGGCCTGTCTGCAAACAGTGCTGGAGCATAAATCCTTACACAGGTGCTCCTTTTTTCTCCACAGCCTTCAGGCAGAGCCACTAACAAGGTAATGGGGGTAAAATGATGGACTTAGCACGATCTGAAGACAAATCTTTCCAGTTCCTCTGCAAGCTCTCTGCCAGACCGGCTCGAGGTAGAGGGTTATGAATTTATGGCACTTCTGAGCTCCCAGGGTTTGCACAGCATCACAGGCTGCTCTGCCTCAGCGCTCTTCTCAGTGCTGAAAACCAGTCACCCCTTCCTGTGGGTCAGGAGGGAATATTCCTGATATAAATGAGTTTATAATATCTACAGATGGGTCCCCGAAGGACTCGCCAGCAGAACAATTCTCTGTCTGAACAGTTCATCCTGCCCCTGGCCGTTCTAACACAATGCCACACTTTATGGGGAGGGAGGGATTTGGTCTGTATCACCAAATCCTCCTGCTATCAGCAGGAAAGGAGACAATTACTCTTGACAGCTTCGCTGAAGCAGCCTGTCCAGACTAGGAAGGCCACAAAACGCATCACGCAAAGCTAATTGTGACCTGGTGGGAATGATGCTGGGTCGCTGCCCAGCCTTTGTGGATTCTGGTCCATTCTCACCCCTGATGATTTCTTACAGTGATTTATTTAAGGCCATATCAGGGTTGCTCAAGAGCCAGGTTTGTGAGCCAAGTCCATCACTCCTGGGCCTAATTTTTTACCATAGGCCAGTCCATCCTGCTGTGACAGTACCTCTTTATCATGGAACAATGTTGCTCAGAGCGTGTCACCACTTTATTTTTCATTTACGGGTCATCTGGTTTTGTTTATTGTTCACTAAGAGGAAAGCATGTGTTCAGCCATTTAGGTTAATTAATAGATGATGTTGCTCTTCAGGGAGTGAGATGGGGAGAACACATACTGGGTTGAGGAGTATCGGTCAGACGAGTCTGCAGCAACATGTGCTCATAAATTTTACATCCCCGGATCTCTCTGCCTGCAACGTGATGTTCTCAACTCTCCTGGGCTTCACCAGTCCAACCAAGGGAAGGGAAGCCTGAGTTTATCTCAAATTCACCCTGTGTGTCTGCGTGCTGGCAGAAAGTCAATACTGCTGAGTAGCAGATAGCTGCACATCTTCCTGCTCCGAGCGGTACCTTTTCCGTGCCTGAGCTGCCCCGATATCCATTTGCCCAGAGTCCAAGGGTGAAGCTCTTCCCCAGGAAACCCATCCCTGCCACAGAGCTGCGATTTCGACAGCGTGATTCATCTCTCAGGGGGCTATCTGTCATCTCCATGCTTCCCTGTGCACCAGAGGTTGCAGCCCTGTCCTCTGAGGGACCACAGGGCAAGCAGAGAAGAGACCCTGGTAGGAAGTTCCTCTGAGACCAGGCAGGAAATCCCAGCTTAATCTAAAGGTATTTTGAGGGACACTTTAGCAAAATGACAATAAGTGCTGCACTAGCTGTAAGTGGATGCAAGGAGGCTGCAAACTGGTCAAGCATTTATCTGCTGGTTTGATGATGAGACAGGTTGTAGCATGGTCATGTGTGCAGTGCAAATAACAACTAAAGACAGGCTGTTGATTGGGGTAGATCAGGCGTTCCATGCATCTGCCTCGAAACCACTGATGAGTGGTTTCACCATGTTGCACAGAATGATAAAGGAGGTGAGGCTGTAAGGTACCTCCAAGGTCTGTAATCCAACCCCTTCTCAAAGCAGAGTCAGCTTCCAAGTCAGATCAGGGTTAGGGTTCTTATTGCAAAGATGGCGATTGCACCTTGCTGGGCTCCTGTCCTGTGTTCAGTCACCCTCACAGTGTGTTTTGTCTTCCTTATATCCAGTCAATTTCTTTTTCATGCAGCTCACCTCTTGTCCCTTTACTGTGCATCTCTAGGAAGTCTGTCTCTCAGCCTCTTTGTCTTCTCAGTCATTCTTACCACCACCAAGATAGGAGAAGCTTTACAGGGTTAGTTTGTCCTAATGAGCTTTTCACCTGTATAGGCTTTGTTGGCATTGTTGGGTTTTTTTTTTAATATAGCTCCCAACTTGTAGCTGATTTTGTTTAAATTCGTTTTATGTATTAAGGCCCATTGCTCTGCTCTGTCACTTGGAGGCTCTGGGGTTTATTTGGGACCCTAGAAGCCTGGAAACCAGAGCATCCTCTGCAGAACGACCTGCCTACACTCTGCCTGGACTGCTCCACGTACCCTTCCCCCTCCAGACTGAGGATGCACAAGGTAGGTCATACTCACCAGGCATTAGCACAGCCTTGACAACACAAACTGTCCCTGTGTCCATCAACTCCTTGATGCAGCCATGATCCCTCATACTTCTGCCTGGCCTTTCCCCAAACTGCTCCAGCAAACCCTTTCCTACCACTTTGTTGGTGGACTCATGCAGACCTTCACTCCAAGAAGCACATGCCTATGTGCTTTGAGCTTTGGAAAGAGTTACTGTTTCAGCTACCTGCTTACATGAAAGTGCTTAATAGATGCTAACAACCACCTTCAAAGCAAGGCAGTGATTAGGCACGGAAGTCTGGGTGAAGGATGTGGTTAGAGAGGAATCTGTGACTGTGAAGGCTTCACCCTGGCTTTTGGTGCTCTTAAGGTGGCCTGCCTCTGGTGTGGAGGGTTTTTAAATCTAGTTGGACACCAAATCTCTTCCTGCCCCACCCCAAAAGTGTCACTGGGCTTTAAAAAAAAAAAAAAAAAGTTTTCAGGATTTACTCCATATAAAGCAGCTTGAGTTGGGAAGAAAAATGTGACTTTCACAAGACCCTTGAAATCATAAAAGCATAGGGTAGTTTGCATGGGAAGGGCTTTCCAAGCCCCCTCAGTGCCACCTCCTGCCATGGGCAGGGACACCCTCCGCTAGCCCAGGGTGCCCAAAGCCCCATCCAGCCTGACCTTGAATCCTGTCAGGGATCCAGGGGCAGCCACAGCTGCTCTGGGCAGCCTGTGCCAGGGCCACACCACCCTCCCTGGGAAGGATTTAATAGTAAATCTTTAATTTATTTAGTATAATTAAAATTAATTTGCATAGTAAATGCTCTTCTTGCAAGGCCCTTCTAATACCTCCCAGCACTGCCAGAAGCCTGGAAACCCAGTATTGGTGGCATCAATTTGCTCTGCAGCTAAACACCTCCATGATTTTAGAAGCTGCACCCAGCAGAAACTCAGTGGTGCCACGTGCCTGTGCAGCAGATGTATTTGAGCATCCTCTGAGAGCTTTTGACTGGGAGTTCTCCTGGCACACAAGCTGGAGTTTTCTGGAGTGCTCAGGGAGGACCTACATCACAAGGAGTCCGGCAGGATTTTCATCTAGTTTGCTGAACCACTTGACAGAATTGCCTTCTGAAGAGCACTGCCAGGTGATGCCAACTGTGCTTTGAGGCTCTTGGGCTGCACAAGCAATAAGAAAGCTTGCAACAAGGACTCAGCTTGCAAGGATGTTTGCAAAGGGAGAGAGCTCACTTCTGAGCTGCATCGTTGCTGCTGAGCTGCTAGCAGAAAGGCTCTTGTGTGCTCCAGCAATCAGATGTGACTTAAAGACACAGAAGAAGAAGATCTGCTGGGAAAGAAGAAGCTATTTTCGTTTGGAGGTCACAAAAAAAGCATTTATGACTGCAGCCGCCTTACAAACAGAGGCCCCTTATTGTTTGCAGAGACACCCTTGGCAACCTTTCTTAGCAGCCTGGATATGAACCAAGAAGGTCTTTGTGAAGCCTTATAAAAGGGCATTATAAGCAGGGGGCCCCACGGGCAGGAGGGGTGTGCCAGGGCGGCCCTCCCTAGAGGGAGCTGCGGGAAGCAGGAATCTCCAGGACACGTTTTATACCACAGTCTGGACCCAGGCTCCTATGGATGGGACCATTTCCCCCCACCTGGCTCAGAACACCGTCTCACTCAGTAGAGAAGCTGTTTGTGAAGCTGAGCAATTGATGTGGGTGATCTGACTAGAACAGCTTCACTGAAACCCACCATAGCGTAACTGTGTCATGGTTGAAGTAAGGGTGAAGGAGTCTGGGCTTGCTGCAGAACATCTGAGTAACACTGGTCAGATGTCACAGACCAAGAAAATCCAGCTTTCCTGTGAAAATGGCAGAAGAGCACTTGGTGAAATCCAGTCCTTGCTTATTAATGGGGTATTAGTCATTGTACCCCAACCCCAAATCAGGTCCTTGGACTCTGGGAAGGATTTTCCTTGTCTTTGCTCACTCGTCAGCATGAATAAGGTCTAATAGCCAAGAAGGATTGCTCTTTGGAGGGAGGCATAAGTGTGTTATAGACAATAATATAAAGATTGCTTCATCCCAGAGTTACACACGTGGTCTCCCACTTGTTGGGGGGTGGAGGGAGACGGGGTGTCTTCAACTGTTGGCTCTTTGGCTGGCAGACCAGCTGCCTTGAGAAGCTGACACAGGGCAGCTGCACACTCAGTCATGCCAAGAGGCATCTACAGGCTTCATCATAAAGGATAGTTTAAAAGTCCATCCAGTTTCTCTCTCTTGGTATCTTGGGGTGTCTTGTCGAGCCAGGCGTAACGACATGGAATCTCCCAAATCCTGTCTGTGTGCTTGTCACACCAGAACACATCACCTTGCCAGTGGTGTGAACAAACAAGCCTTTCAGGAGGAGTAGGTAGGGTTACGTGGCAGCAACAGCCAGAACTGCTGCTTCTGTGGGCAGACTGAGAGCAGAGGCAGAGACACTTCTACTACTTAGCTACCAGGAGCTAGAGTCAGGCCAGTGCCAACCTTGGGCATATTTGATAGAGATGACAGCAGCAAGGAACCCTTCAGCTGTGCTGGACCACAAACCCTGCTGGATGAGACCACAAACCCCAAAGGGGCTCTAAGGAGTGGTGCTCTTCCTCCTCCTTCCCTTGGTTTCATGATGAGGTCCACGCCAATCCCAGCCCTCTTGTCACAATACAAGTGGGATGTGGCCACACAACGGGGGGACCCTCTATTTTGACACCAGAGCTGCACATCTCCTCTTACTTGACCATTGAGACTGAGCCCATCCATGGCCTGGTGTGTGCCTGTGACGCTCTGCAAGGGGGCTACATTTGGGTCATTTGATGCATGTGACAGTCAGGGCCGTTGAGACCATCAACGTCCCTGGAGGTGTTCAAGGCCAGGTTGGATGGGGCCCTGGGCAACCTTGTGTAGCTCCAGGCCTGGAGGTTGGTGGCCCTGCCTGTGGCAGGGGGGTTGGAGCTCTCTGATCCTTGGGGTCCCTTCCAACCCAGCCCAGTCTATGATTCTATGAACAAGAAGAGTCCACTGGAGGGTCTTTGCTTGTACCTGGGTGGGCCTTTGAGAAGATGGGGAGGTGGCATGAGCCATTCTGCGAGCCCTCTTGTGTGAGGAAGCCCATGGCTTCCTCTCACCAGAGCACCCGTCTCTACTCACGTCGGTCTGGCAGGGGTGAGATCAGGCTCCATCCTTGGTGCCTTGTATGTGGGCTCCACCTCCTGGCTGCTCTGCAAACCCCACTGCCCCCAGCCCGGCTGCTGTGCACAGGCCGGCTCCCAGCTGCCACCACCGCCCTCTCTGCTCCTCCCCGACACTCCTCCATGCAGCCATGCTTCGCAGCCTGTCCTTTTCGTAACGAGCTGTCAAATCACATCCCAGTTGCCAGGGGTTTCCCCAGGATGTGCTGGTCCATCTCATCCCCTTCCAACCTTCCTTTCAGAGCTGGATATAGACACCCTGTACTTTGCCAGCCAGGTTGGATTTGTAGCACCTTCCAGCTGTGCAGATCTTCAGCTCTCCAGGAGATCTGGCTGATGGCTCCAGGCTCTCCATGGTGAGCCACAGGCTCTCCTCCTCCTGCACTGTGTGGAGGAGGCTTTGCAACCCACCATGACAGTGTTTGGAGAAGCCCGGCTTCCACAAACTGTACTGTAGCCAAGAGAAGCTTTCTTAGCAAGGATAAACTTGCCAAAATTAGGCTCTTAGACTATTTACAGATTCAAGCCAAACCATTTTTGGCAGGCAAAACCCATGCAAACTCTGGGCAGGGAGGTTGCCAGAGTGACTGGTGAAGAAGCCCTGTTTTGCTGGTAAAGTCATCACTGATGGCACCAACCTGCCCATGGGACTGACCCTGTGGATGTGCAGGGTGCCCAACCCCATGCTACAGTCTAAAGGGGCAGTCTTAGGGTCCCTGCAATCCATGCAGCAGTGCATAAATTAAACCCACTTCTCCCTTGCCATAAGAAGCAGCATGGCTGGTATTTTGACATGGATCAGGGCTCTCTCCTGGCCTGTCCTGATCAAGCCTTCAACAGAGTGTGAAGCATTTAAGCATCTGCCAAGACAATGCTGAGAACAGCTCTATCTGATAGTGCAGGAAGCAGAGGCATCCTTCTCTCTTCTCTTTCATCACTCACACAAAATTGCCTAGTCTCAGCAGAGAGATGGAGAAGAGCATCCTTTAGCTCTGACTTCTGTCCTAGAGCCTAGGATCTCCCTGGGCAGGGCTCTGGAGCATCATTCCTGTCCATGTCTCCCACTGGGAGATACTGCATAAGCAAGGAGGCTACAAAGAAAGACCTGAGCTCTCTGTGTGCTGCGTAGGATCCCATGTGGTTTCACATTGAGTGAACCATTCCTGACAAGCATGGAAATAAATGAAGATTTTGATTATTTGGGGTCATGACAAGAAATTAAAAAACAAGCACAATTTTCTGTTTGGCACTTGGGAAGTAGACAAGGACTGCCAACAAGAAATAAGTCATTCATAGGGTCATGTAGATGAGAGAGCTGGGAGTAATGTGATTAATATGAGAAGAAGGAACAGGCTGGCAAGGAAGATGCATTTTCTAACAGCTGGGAACAGCTCTCCAAGAAAAGGATGAGAGTCCCAGCGCAGGGAACTTGGAATTTTTGATAGGCACAAGCCCAGAATGCATCCCGTGGAGGATGGTCCCATCCTGCAAGCCCACACTGGTGGGCAGGGCTGAGCCTGAGCTCATCCACCCCTGTCTGCAGTTTCTCTGCTTTTCACACATTCTCCAGACTTGTAAGACTGGCTCTGGAAGTGAGGAGCAGTCTCAAGATTAATTGCTTTGAAAGCACAAAAGGAACAGAAAATGCCTGAAGGCACTGGGACAGATAATATGTTGTATTCATAAAGGTTTTAATAATTTATTGCCAGCAGCTGTATAAAGTTATTCTGTCCCTTTCCACTGCTCCTCTTCAAGGATGACTCAAGGCAGCTTGATTTCTGCTCAAGGAGGGCAAATCAAAGGATGCCTCGAATCCTTCTAGGTGGAATCATATTTTATTAACCAAAGAATCTTGTTTGCTGGTGAGAAATTAAGAGCACTTTTACTGAGTTCAGAGCTCATGAAAAATTCCAGATGAATACCCTGGAAATCGAGGGTGGTGTTTGCCTCAGCTCTCACTGGGAAGAGAAAACCTGCTCAGGGGAAGGAGTTAAATGTGTCTTTAAAATTAAGCACATACTAAGTGATTGCCTGAAATAGAGCCCAGAACACTGCATGGTGCAATGCTGCGGGACTCTGCTACAGACCCCACGTCCTGCAGCACTGAGAAGGATGGACATCTATCTGGGGACACCCCTTGCAGTGTCAGTGCCTTAAAGATGATGCCTGCAGCAGGGCATTTGGGTTCTTCAGTACAATCACTTACAGCCATAAACTTGATGGCCAGCAATAAAAGACAAGAAAAGGTTTCCTAGAAGGATGAAGGAGTTGAAAGGAAAGATACTGGGTTGAAAATGTGGGAAGAAAAATGGAAGCATCCTATGAGGAAGCCTAGAGCACCTTCCCTCTGCACTCTGTTTTATTATGCTTGGAAGTGTTTCCTTCAGAAACATTTCCCTGTTTGTAAAGTGGAGAGCAGGATAAGGCTGTGAAGAAATGAGCTTGGTCCGAATGTCCCTGGGTCCAGGTCAATCTGGTTGAAGTCACTGTACAGGGGATCTGCAGGCAGGATTGTGTTGGAGCACTGGTGATTTGGTGAAGTCCTCCTATTCAGCATCTGTGATTGCTCTCAGGAGAAGCAGGTGCAGAGCAGGGCTGGCCATGCAAACAGGATCTTTTCTCTTTCTATTCAGGACAAAGTTAATGAAATGAAAACTAACAAGGAGCACGAAGGAGTGTGAGGGCCAGGGGCCCATTTAATGCACTTGGGGAAGACTAATCTAGGCACCACTCCTGGAGATGGGAGCAGTTTCCATGCTGACCCTAAGGTCCCACCACCACATTTTTTCTAGCTTAATCAAAGCTGAGGCGTGGGGAGGTCCACCTGACCAGGGGCAGGGCTCAAGGGACATCCTGGAGGTGGGGGGATGGCAACCAGCACATGCAAAGTCTACCAGGGATGCCTCTCACCACCAGCAGGTTGAAGTTGGGGTGGCCTGGATGTGCTGGTGACTACCCAGGGAGGCAGCAGGGCAGGACTGGGCACAGGGTGAAGATGAATGCACATCGTGCCTTGAGCAGGATGGACCAGTGTGCTCCAGAGTTAGGTCTGCCGGTGAATTCACAGGTAGGTCCAGGTTGTAGTTGAGAGGAAGAATGTGTGCTCTCTGACCACCAGCTATGTCTTAACACAGGTGTGATGACTTCTCCAAGATCAAAGTCAGGACTAGCTTTTATTTTTGGTTTTTTCCCCCCCCTAAAGGATATGCTCCTGAGAAGAGGGACACAGGTGATTTGCCATCTACACCATTCATGGTACAGCAGTTCAAGGTCATCATCAGAAAGCCTTGGCTTGATCCTGTATGGCCATTTGTAGGATCTTCCATTTTGAAACTTCCACATTTGAAATGCAAATTAATTCAGCCAAACTCCATGGCTGAAATTATTCTGGAGGTCCAATTACACAAACACAATGATCCCTTTCAGCCTCAAAATCTGTGAATAAAGCTAATAAAACCCATTCTTTTATCTGTTGAAGTTCTGGCCCACAGAGAATAATAACTGCTTTAAAATGAGCCTGCTTCACGACAGAGAAACCAGAAATTATATGGAAAATGTATGAAACTAGACAGGGCACAGAAGCCCCATACAGTGGGGGTTTTTCCCCAATCCCACTTGACAGTGGAAGATGCACAGAGCAAGGCCTCTGGGAGCAGGGTCAGGCTCGTTTTGAAGCTGGGTTTGGGTCAGCATGATTTGCCATGGCTGATGAGTTACAAGTGACTCACAAGCTCAGCCGACTGAGGGAAAAACCAGATGGATTAGGTCAGTGGGGAAAAAAAAAAGCATCCTTTCCATGTGTAGAAACCTGTAGGAAGAGCAATCCTTAGGCTTTGCACCTACACATCAACCTGTTCCAGCATAGCCTTATCCAAGCTGATGCTCTAAGTGCTGATGGGCAGAGCAAGGCCAAAGAGGTCATCCCTTTCTTGGCTGGTCTACCTTTAGAGCCAGGAAGAACTGCCTGGGAGTCTCACACGGCTATGTAGAGGGATTTTGAGAAGAAATTAAAAAAAAAAAAGAAATAAAGTGGCTAAATTGCTATCAAGCATCAACGGGTGCCATTGAACTGATTGTGGAGGTGTCTCCCTGATGGGGAAGACAGCAGGCCTGCTCGCGGCCTAGCTCTCTTCTTCCAGGATGTAGGCCCTGACAATATCCTCGTGTTCCCATGAGACAGGAAAAGTTACTCATGCTGAGAGGAACTTAGTAATCACATTCTCAAAACACAGCGGCCTTGATGAAAGGGGTACAGGCTACCCTAAACCAAGAAGTTGTTATGGGAAGAATTTGGGAGTAACAGAACATGTTAAGAACCAGCCATAATCAGATGGTCAAAACAGCCGGTGTGCGGATGCTTTTAGGCATCAAAGGTAAACTAAGGATATTTAGCTATAAGATATGTTCGTCAGAACTCGTTATAATCACTAACCAATCAGTAGCATTACATACATACAGTGTAGGTAACCAATTAGCAGTTTTTTAGCTTGCCATGTTTGCAGTAACAAAAGTATATAATCTGTGTGATTTCACCCAATAAACAGCTTCACCTAAAATTCATATCAAATTGTATGTTGCTCATTGCCAGTCTCCACACCTCCCCATGTCCCCCAAGGATGGACGGACTCCCCAGGGCTCCCCAGGTCTCGGCACACCAAGCAGCAAGGCTTGCCAGTAAAGCCAGGCCATGCAACTGAACTGCTTGCTATTCCAGTGGGCCACCTCATTTCCATGGAAATAACGTGTTCGTCACAAATGTTTTGCTATCAGTGCTCCTGGGCTCCTCCTGAGACACTTCCCTGACCTCTCCAGGCCTTTTCTTTCTTCTGCTGCAATTAATATCTTCATTCACATCCTCACAGTCTTGGTGAGTTGGAGAGCAGCATAAAGACCTTGGCATTAAATATTTCATTACCAGGCAGTGCAAGATATTAACAAGGACAGTTAATAGTAAATGTCCTCTTTGTGCAGGAAAATTAACTCCTTTGTGACACACTGCCTTGCTTCTTTCCACAAGGGAAGGGAAAACTCAGGGTGATATTTCTCCAGCCTGCATTCAAAAACCCGTTCAAAATAAAGCCTAAATCCTAAAGAAAGGTTTGCCCAAAGAGTTTGTGCCTGACAGAAATTCCTGTGCCTACAGAAATAAACATGGGCTGCTGTGTCTGTGTGACAATGATTTCTGATCAGGTCTGAGCAGATTGCATTGAAAACCTGCCTGGCTGAACCAAGGCATGGGAAACCTCTAGAAAGAGGTCACATAGTTTCTGGTCTCTCTTCCCCTTCCTTTCACTGAGCCAAACTACTAGGTTATCTTGCAGTCATTTAATTAATTTGATTAATTAGTCAGATCCTGCAGCTTCTGTGAAGCCTTTTCATTAAAACAGAGGTTGTTCCCGTTCAGTCTTTCCCTCTTTTCATCCAGATCTGCAAACTCCCTCAGCATAACTGTGCTGGTATAGGAAGGGTAAAAAATACCCTAACTTGATTATTTTCGAGGTTTTCCCAACTTTCCTCTCTTGCAAACCCCCAGGGCAGGCTGCAAGCTGAATCCCCCATCCAGTAAGGATGTGTGCAGAATGCTGGAGCATCTCAGGGCCACTGGGCATGGAAAAAGCCCTTCTGTCCCAAGAAGGGAGAGAGAAGACAATGTCCCCATAGCCTCCCTGCTCCTCTGTCCCTAACCTGGGCAGCAGAGACACACCATCAGCTCTGGCTCTGGATGTGGCTGAGGAGCCACGTTGCACCCAACAGTGCGTGGGGTGGCTTTCCCTCCATGTAGCAGCTTTATTGGCTTTTAAACGATATAAACAATGAGTCAGTGACAGATACTGCCGTTAGCATCCCACCAGGCTGCCAAATTCCCCCAAGGAGAGAAAGGGAGGGAGCTTCATCAGTGCTGCCTTTATACAGCCAGGCTGCTGCCTGCATTAGAGATGAGCATCTCAGATTGACCAGAGACCCTGGGGTGAGCCTTGCCCCCACGCTAAAGCATCCATGCAGCCTGCAGACAGCAAAGGCTGCAAGAAGGAAAAGGGTTTTTTCTTGCCTGGTACAATTCCCCAAATTAATTTGAAACACAATTAAAAAGGTCATGTCCTCACTCGATATCCAGGCAGGATGCACAAGGGGATGATGCCAGGGATGGTTTTGTTCATGTCTGCATGTCTTCACAGCCCAAGCCCATTCCCTTGCATATGCAATCATTAGATCTTCATTAAATCTGCTTTATGAGCTACTGGCTCCAACCTCGGGCACAGCTGCCGGCGCAGTGCCCAAAGGACCAAGTGCATCAAGACCACTCTGTGACACTGATGTGGCTGTAACAGTGGTGCTACCAGGACAGAACAGTGGGAAAAAAAGCAAGCTGCCACCAAACCTGAAATTATTGTTGTTTAACTACAGAGATAAAAAAATACCTCAGTCTCTCCTCTCAAGCATTGAAGAGAAACAAAAAACAGCTGGACAATGACAAGCATGTGTCTTCAATTTCTCTCTTCTAATCTGCTCCCTCTCTGCATTGGAGAGGTGTGGAGGATAAAGCTGAAATCACAAGAAACCTTTATTCTGTGCTAATTGAGAGCTGCTACATAGTTAAATCCAAGACACAAANTTATATCCCAGGACAATTTTGCTGCCTCCAAGATTGGTGAAGTGATAATTGCTCCAGCTGCACCATGCAGCTTACTCTGCAGAGAGTAAGCTTTAACTGACCGAGTTAAAGACATGGAGCATCTATATGTTAATGTATTCATAGCCCTTTCTTGCACGGGAGACAAAATAGCTGGTAGAGGACTGAAAGAGAAAGAGGAATTTCATTTCCATTGATTTGGGAAGGCAAAATATTTAGTACAGTAAGACAAAGGAGGTTGTTGTTGCTTTTTGGTGTTTTTTTTTCTTTCTGAACTAACAAGACTGAAAGCAGGAGATAAATATGCAATTACTTGGTTCCAATTCCATTTCAATCCCTTTTTTCTCACCTAGAGAGCATCTGATGCCTGACATACAGACAGGGATTGTTGCTGTGGTTTTCACCCAAATATGTCACCCAGCTTGTCAGCTTTTTTGCTTCTTTGTTTATCACTTTTGATATTTTTTTTCCCCTCATCTTTCAGGTTCAAATCTTTCAGGGCTCCTTCTTTGCTGCCTGTCACTCCTCAGATCATTCCTCTCCCAGTCTTGGTCGATGTGAATATTGTTTGGGACATCCAAGGGCTCTCCTCCACGGTAAAGCTAATCCGAGCAGTCATGTCCATGGCTGAAAACCTCCTGGTAGCACTGATGAAGAGGCAACGAAGCTCAAAACCTCTTGTGTCTCCTTGCTGTCCCTGCTGAATGATGTGCCAAGCAGCAGATGAGCAGCATCAACAATTTAAAGTAATTGAATTTTAATCCACATTGGCTCCACAGGCCGGGCAAATTCAACAGGCGGATTTCAGCCCAGACGTTCTCTCGGAGGTAATGGAGATGAGGAGGTTTTACAACTTCTCACTCACTCCTCTTTAGCCCAGAAAACAGACCTCTTGCTTTTTCCTTCCCTGCCTCCCTTGCAGTTCACAACCCCTGGGTCCCTTTGTGGCACCCCATGATTTGGAAAGATCACGTCCCCGGTGAACAGGAGACATGAAGCTAAGCCCAAGCGATGAAGGTGCCCACTTGCATCCATGCATATAGATCCCTCCAAGTGTGAACTGTCACCCTCTGTTATCAAGGATGTGGACCAAGTTCTCTTTCATCCAAAGGCCCTTTGACACCCATGTTTTCTTCACCCCCTGCTATGTTGTTAGCAGTCACTGGAGATGCCAGCCACCTTTTGCAGCCGCTTTTCTTTCAGCACCCTCTGTGTGCTTTTCTATTCTCTGATCAAATGTTTGAGGAGGGAGGCAGGTAAAGGTGTTTTGTGGGCTGATTTATCGATGGGATTCCCTCTGGTGCTTTTGATACAGTGACTCAAGCATATCAATTTCTCTGTTTGCATTCTTCCCTTCCCTTCCCTTCCCTTCCCTTCCCTTCCCTTCCCTCCAGCAGTGACTCAGACAGTCTGAGCAGGTCTGGTTTCATGTGCAGACTGTACTGATAGTAATGCTGTGTGTGTGTGCATGAGCATCCCCAAGATTAATTTGCAGCACTGCAGTGCAGGTACCATCGAGATTGTTCAAAAGGAAAAAAAAAAAAAGAATCCACCCCAAAAAATTCAGGGCTGTAAAATTGCTTTTATTTCCAGCTAAGAAAAATCCACGGGGACCATCAGCCCTAGGAGCATGTCCATGGAGGGAAGAGCAAACTGCTTGCTCTACCTGTTGACTCGTTTTGGATATGAGGGGTTTTTGCACTGTGTGCTCTGAGCCTGTACAGGGCCATCACTGTGGTGTCGTGTTAGGGGACGTGGTGGGACACACTGCTTCTGGGTGAAGCTGAGAACTCACAGCCTGACAGCGCTGATGGATCTTCCCGTTGTTGTTTCCGCAGGAGATGGGAAGCCCAATTTTCCAGCCCCCTTCCCAGCACATCATTGTCTCAATTAGATAAGATATTCTTTGTTTCCTGCCCTAAATGACTGGGTGGTGTTCCTCTGCTGTGTTTCACTCAAGCCCAGTATGTAAATCATCTCTGCTCACTGGTGGGATTACAGGGAGGGGACAATTTCAGCAGGAAAAAATGCCACACTTCCAAATCAGGTTGCTCTGAGTCAGAGAAAACATTGCAACCTCTCCTGGAGAGTACCACTGAAAATCCCCCAAACCTTCTGGTCAATCAAAATGTTCCATTTCTATTTTGACTCTTTTCTTTCTCAGGATGTAAGACACTGAAATTAAAAGCCCCTCTGAAATGGAAAATGAAAAGGCTTTGCTGTTGAACGTTAACATTTTCTGGTGCCTTTAAACACTGTGAGCTTTTTAGTGTTTGGTTTGTTGCTTGTTTGGGTTTTTTTTAAAAAAAAAAAAAAGCTGGGGTTTAATTAGATCTTTCAGGTTTGGGGAAACTTACCTCTTTGATTTGTCTGAGAAAATGTTTCAACATGGTCACTAAGAACTACTAGCTGTAGGAAATATGGATCTGAGGGATTTGCCTTGTATCCTGCAGATACAGGCTGCTTTTTTATTCCTCCACCTTACAGGCAAGGCCATTGCAGGCAGAATTTCTCTTCCTCCAAAACCAACCAGAGCAAGCTCTGCTCTAGAGATGCTCTCACCTTCCTGAAGCTTGCAAGTCCTGGTTCTTTCAGTTGTCATGGGGGGGAGCAAGCAGAGCTGTATGTGAACAGCCACCAAGGAAGAACAGCTGTTGATGTAAGGGGGTTGAAGATTGTGGCTCATGGGAGAGGCTGGGCTGCAAGCACTGTTCGGGCTCATCCTTTTGTGATGCAAACCACATCATGGAGAAGCACGGCCAGCTCTCTTCTAGAGAAGTTACACGTTTGCTTCCAAGCTATTTCAAAGTACCCAGTTTGCCCTTTCAGAGTGAAATATCTCCTGGGTGATTTAAATATAAGGTAAATGCCTCAGAGGCTTTGTGAAAAAGTGGGGGGTTTTTTTGGGCAGGGAAAGATTTTATACCATGCTGGTAGGTGTTAAAAGGTCACTGTTTGAAAATATTTACACAGACTAAATGAAGCAATTAAAATAACCAATCTGCTGCCATTATCTCTCACAGGAGACTGTCCCAGAAGTGGAAATAACTTACTCAGTGGGAAAAAAACTCCTTGGAAGTGTCTGTTTAATTGGCCAGCTGAGGCTCTGCCTAATTGGAGCCTCTGTTTGCCCTGACATTTGTGATGCAGTTGGAGCAAAATGCTCTTTTGAACCCTGGCTCTCCAGGGTTGCTCCATTGCCCATGCAGGCTCAGGGGGTTTGGGCAATCCCATACAACCCTCCAGGCAAGAAGCTGCCTGCAGCCTTCATTTCTTAGCAGATTGTCAGGAAATGGAAAGCCTCTCCCCCATCTCAAGATGTTTCTTAACCCCTATTCTCATCACTGGCTGCAGCGTGGTGGTCTGTGAGCCAGGCAAATTGACCATCCTTTGATGCCATGATGGCAGACACCAGTAGTCAGGCTGGATGGTTGAACAGGGAGGGGGCAGTGCAGAAAAAAAGAGTTTGCAAAGGCGATTCCCAGCCTGTTCACACAGGAGGTGAGACATGAGGGGTAAATCCTGGATGGGCTGGAGGAGGAAGACTGCCATGGGGTTGAATCTCCCTTCTGGGAGGCACTGAGCGATTACACAGAGAACGCTCCACTGAGCTGGACCAGAAATCTGCAGGAAAAAAACAGATTGGAAGTTGGCTGCCACAGTGAATTTGCCTTATGCTGCACTTATCACACTGTTGACACTATATAAATAATAACATTTTATGATTTATTTATGAACAAGCCTGGAGGTGACCTCCAGCTGTAGACTCGTGAAGCTGCAATAATCACACAGACATTGGGATATTGATCTCTCTGAGAAAACGAAATCTGTAGCACTGGCACCAGAGGAAATTAAAAAGAGGGGTCGATTTTTTTTTTGAGAGGCATGATTGCATGGGAAAGAAGTCTGGGGATCTTTCATTGTGATGGTCATGGGAAAATCAGTTGTGGGGAGACACCTCTGAAATGGGGCTGAGGTCAGGGATCGCTGGTATCTGAATGTCAAAGGAAGGAATTGAGGATGATGTTGTTCCATGTGCAGTAAGGAGTGAATTCATTAGAGACAATGCAATAAAGACTGGAAATTTTCAGCTAAGTGGTGGCTATGGGCTAATATCTACAGGCATTGCACCAGCAGAAGGGCCCACACCTTGTGTGCACCTTTCTGCCTCCCTTCCTGGAGCTCCTGGCCCAACCCACCCCTAAGCTCTGCTGGGGCCAGTCCTCACACCCATGTCCTCCAGTGCCCTCAGAAAACAAAAGGCAAACATGGTAGAGCTCTGTCATAAGGAGAAATCAGGGACTCTGCCAAAAACTTGGAGTCCTGAAGAAAATTATACCCCATTTCACTTTAATTGACTGATTCTCCATCAATGAGGTTGCAAGTCACGCTGTGTTGGGAAGTTGTCAGCACTTGTTCTCCATAAGAGCCACCAGACTCCACATGGGACACCTTGTGATTTACTCAGAATGGGGAAGAGCAGCCACAGGGGCTGTAGACCTCATTCCCCTACCTCCTGTCCATGCCCTGCTCACCCAGATACACATCCAAATCCTCCCCTGGAACATGGCCAGGGTTGACATCCACTAGACCACAAGCCAATGTCTCCACTAGCCAGACCAGTCTCCCTGGTTCTTTGATTTGATTAATGCTGACAGCACGGATCTCCTCTCTGGTGGGGAAGCAGGGCTTCCTGCACATTATTTATAGGGCCCATCATTATTTATGTTCTGCTTATCTAGCTACTGTCATCATCCGAACAGCATCTCAACATCACACGTTAATGACAGTGGCTCTGTGATGGATCTCTACTTACATGTTTTTAACCAGCCACATTTTTTTTTCACCTCTGCTGATGTAAATCAAAGAACCTGGCTTTCATCTCACAGCTCCTATGCTGGTTTCCTGCACTGGTTTCCTTTAATAATCCCAACTGGTGTTTATTTGCTGCAGCTCAGAAGGAGGCATGCTGTTGGAGACACCAGCTCTCCTGGATCTACCTGGCTTGGGGTGACACTGTGTGCTCAGAAAGGTGTTGTTTATGCGTGGCTGGGTTCTGATGGGGGGCAGGAAAGGACTCATGTCGGGGTAGTTCGTGGAGGACTGTCTCCTGTGGGTGGCACCCCATGGTGCAGCAGGGGAAGGGGATGTGGAATGAATGCTCCCCCCAGCTAAGAAGGAAACCAACTTGCAAGGAACTGACTGAAGCCCCCATTTTCCCAGTCCCTGCCCCTCTCTGTGCCACAATGGGGGGGAAGAAGGGGGTGAAATCATGACTAGACTTAAGTCTGCTAAGAAGGGAGGGGTGGGGGGAAGGTGCTTTAAGAACTGGTCACGCTTCTCATCCAACTCTGGTTTCACTGTGTGTGTGTGTGTAGTGTAATAAATTAGAGAGTTTTCTTTCCTTCATTCTGTGTTAATTCTGTTTTGCCCATGACACCGATTGCAGGGTGATCTCTCCCTGTCCTTATCTTGACTCCTGAGCCTCTCAATACATATTTTCTCCCCTGTCCAGCTGGAAAGGGGAGTGATAGAGCGGCTTTGGTGGGCATCTGGCCTCCAGCCAAGATAAAACCACCACAGAAGGTGACACAAAATCCTCTTACTTCTCCAAAGCCAGTGGGGCAAGCCCAGAAAGTGTCAGAGCAAAGCAAGCAGAGTAGCGCTTGGTTCTTGCATGTGAAGAGAGCAGTACAGGGGATGGAACATCTCCAATCTCCCTGCAAATGATTATCAAGCCAATTAATCTGCCATTTGGAAGTCTTGGGATAAGTAAATCGACCCAGATTCCACACAGGCATCAGTCCCTCTGTACCCAGCTGGTACTGGCCTTATTCTTCCTTTATGTTTTATGCTCTGTTATTAATGAGAGAATTAAAAAATGGGCTTTTGCAGTAGTGGAGAGGCATAAAAAATAGAAGATGAAAGATTAAGTGTGTTTATTTATGTGACATGATTTTGTGCCTGCGGGTTATTTACCCAAACTGTAACTCTCTATAACTACCACCTCAAAGATGCACAGCAGTTTCTTTAATCACTAACTTAAACTTTCAGATGTTCTCCCCATGCCTGTTTAAAAGAGACAGAAAGCAAACTGTGTGTCATTGCACTTCTACCCAAAGACTAGAGAGTTTCCAGTCAGTAGTAGTATCAGTGGGGATATTAATTAAGGAGATTCATTATTTAATGCTTCTTTCAGATTGTTCCTGCAAATATAGAGAGAATGACACCTTCTAAAATGAAACAGAAAAGGCCACAAATAAACCTGATTGGGGGGGTGGGTTTCTCTGTGTTTTGTGAGAGCCAGGAGGGTGATGAATAGCTGGCCCCTACTAAATCTGCCCAGGAACTGCTCACTCACTCCAACCTCCTCAGGCCGCAGTGAACAAGATGCTGCAAATCCAGCAAAATTGTACAGGGGCTTTGAGAGATGGGAAGGAGCAGAGGGGGGTGGAAGCAGGGAGGGGGGAGGAGGGGGGAAGGTGTTGGGGAAGATTTTTCTTTTAAATTGATAAGAAACAACCCTGCAGGCAAGTCGGTGTGGTACCCAAGACCTTTGCAAGCATCCTTTGGGAAAGCAGCGTGCTGCCCACCTCCAGTTTGCTTTCTCGATGCCTGGAAAAGCCATTTTCCCTTTTCATTTCCCTCTCTCATTCCCTGTTAGGACTGTGCTGGATTATTTTTTTGCTCTGAAGCATAGGTGCAGACTGCTCAGCTGCTGTCCCAGTTTACCAGTGCTTTTAGCCTCATGGGAACAACCTGTCTCCAAAGTTACCAGAGCATCTCGCAAAGCCGTAGGCACTGGCGATGCGAAGTGCGTGGTGGTTCAGATCCCAGATGGTCCTGGCATGAGTCAAACCAAACAATATATGTTTGGGTTTTTTTCCTCACTCCAAACAATAAGTTTTAAAACCTTCACCAGCCTTACAGGGAGATTTGATTCATCTTATTTCTTTTCTGGTCCTGTGGTCCTTCAAAACCCCTTCCCTTGTCTGTTCTCCTCCGTTTCCTCTTAGATGGGATCCCGCAGCTGTTCCCACTGGTGGTGGGATGCAATGCAGCCCATCAGTTTGCTCGCTGTGTGCCTAAAGGAGTGAGTAGTAGTGGGGCACCAAAACCTGGTCTGTGTGTAATATCAGAGGGATCTGAAGGCATCCCATCATCTGAAACTGTGGGAACTGCTGTTGGTTCTAATAGCCAGCCACCTCCAAGGGTTCTGGACTACACGCTGCCCTTTCTCAACTTTGGATGTATAGATTGTGCATGCACCCACTGCTGCTTCATCCACAAACCCTGCTAAATGCCTTCTCCTTAAAAATTGCTCATTTATGCTGGTTTTTTCCTCTTGTGAAATTCTTGCCTTACAAACCCACCCCTCCACCTGACTGTGCTATCGACATCTGCGGTGAGGCGTTTGCAAGGAGCGATGCCTCATCCTCCTGGGAGGTAGCTCGTGTGCCTCCATCCTTCCTCCTCCTCTCACCCCCTGCAACTCGTGATTAGCACCGTCCTCAGTGGAAGAGCTCTGTCTGGCTGAGGTTGGGGAGAAATATCAGATCTCAGCCTGGAAAAACCACAGGGACTCCAATTTGCTGATTATTAAATTTAGACTTCTGATACTGAAAACCTTTGATATAAATTGCAGTCATGGCTTCAGTGGGACATGTGCTCTTCATCATGGCCATGAATGAGTGTGTAACAGTTTTTTTGGCTGGACAAGGTTGCATTTTCATGCTTTGGAGAGGCAGTTTAGAAAACATTGGTGGTGGAGCAGACTTCTAAGTAGCAGCCATTTCTACCATGCTTTGGGATTCCCTTCTGGTGAAACCTTACGAGAGATATTGCTAAAATCCCTCAAGACAAGAAGGGCTTTTAAAAGTAAACTTTAATTAGGCTCAGCTTGTTGTCACCCCTGATCTGTCCTTCCAGGATTTGGTTGCCTCCACAGTGCTGGCCAATGATTAGGTGCTCAACAAAGCTGAGCAAGAGGGAGGACAATATAAAAACTCCTGACTTACAAACCTTCAAGGAAAAGCACCTTGTCCCTTCTTGAGAAGCATTTGACAGAGGTGCTGACAGTGACAGCCATGGACCTGGGCTGATCCAGGAGCTCCTCTACCCTCTGATTTATTTTTCTGGCCATAGGCAGATGTCCTGTTGCAGCTGGGAACATCTGAGCTCATTGTAATATAAATGTGGAGTCTTTATTGCCCTCTGAGTGCTGTCACCTGGGTTGAGAGTTTCTTGAGGCTGGCAGTAGAAAATGACAAGGGTGATGATTTTAACTGCCCCATACTGGCATTTGAGTGGAGCAGAATGGAGCAGGTACAGTGTGAGCTGCACATGAGGTGATGGACTAACTGCACGAGCTTGTTGCTATGTTGGGAGTTTAACCCCAGGATTTATGGGGTGTGATGAGCTTGACCAGATGTTTCCCTGCTCATAAAGCTGTGTGCAGACATTGCTTTTCTCATCTTCTCACCAGTGAGCTCTGAAGTGGCAACATGGAGCTGAAAGCCCCATTGTCCCTTCTTTGGAGTCCCCTGGTCCCTTCTTAACCCCACCATATAACACCCTGCAAGGTCTGCCACAAGAGATTGCTGCTGGATGATGCCACTGTGTTGTCATGTGTAGTAAGTCTTTATGCAAAAGGTTAAATTAAGAATAATACCCCTATTTCTGCCTTTCCTCTACCTTCTCACCTGCCAGGCAGACATCCATCCATGAGTCCATTTTTTTAATGCTTCACCTTAATCAGAAAATGAATACACTGTCCGTGGCAAAGCATCAGGAATTTCTGCTTGTTCTCCAGGACTCTGGTTACCTTTGCAGGGTTCAGTGGCCTCTCCCAACAAGCAGACCCAACCACTGTGCATCGCCACGGGACAGTCTCTGTGTGAGCAGGACCTGGTGTGGGATGTGTCCATCCTCGGAGGGAGCAGCCCAGCCTTTCCCAGCCCAGCCCCACAGGTGGGGAGTGGTGTAAGATGTCTGCAAAGCTTTTCCAAAAGGCAACATCTTCTCAGACCATTGTCTGCGCTGTTCACACACTGAGCCACCCTGCTGGGGTTGAGGAGTGTGTTTTACAAGGGTTGGGCATGAAAAGGCAGAAAGCTGGAGCTGTGGGATTGACCCACACAGTTGTAGGGGATTTCAGCTTTTGTTTAAGAGTTGACATGTAAATATACTGTGAAAAATGTCAGTATAAAAGCTGCTGGGCTGTGGGCTGAGTGGCAGGGCTGTCTCCACCAAATGGGCATAGTTGGGAGAGTCCAGTTGGGAGGAGAGACAGACAGCAAGATGGGACCGACCAGGCTGCAGCTCAGATATGGCTCTGTCTCATGAGACTGCAGATCCCAAATGATGAACAGAAGAAATTAAAGCCTGAGGAAAGGAGGGTGGCATGCAAACAAGGCAGGTTCTGAACATCTGGATGAAGTTCCTGCTGCTCTCAGGTCCTCTGCAAATCTCCAGCTTGGTCTCACATGCTCAGTACAGGTCAGAGCATCAGTGACTGCTCCAGGGAAGCACCAGAAGGGGCTGAAGTCCACATGGGGACCCCGTGGATCTTCCTTCAAATTTACTAGCCCTCCACAGAGCAGAGCCATAGAGATACCCCACAATCCCAAAGAGGACTTGTGTATACATCTGTGTGTTTACATGTGCACGCTTCCAACACCCAGTGATTTCATTCTCTCTCTAGCTAATTAAGAGGCTGCTTGTGTCAGTTTGCATTTAGCCACAGCAAATTCACTGCTGCATTTATGGATCGATTTTTCCCTCCTTGTTTATGGGGTTGGTGAACACAGAGCAGCTTTGAACCCATCAAGTTCATGCTCCACCTACCCAGAGAAGCTAAGGAAATTACACTGTAGGATGTAACCTGCTCAACATTAGATGTAGGGAATTGCAGTTCTTCCTGGTAGAGCATTGAACAAACAAGAAAATAGAGATATTAAATGGGCAGCGTGTTTCTGGCTCCCGTACAGCCTGTGAAGCCTGGCCCAAGGATAACCCTGCAGATGAGTATATCCAGAAACATACCTGCACCAGCTGTGCCTGCTCAGTGTCTGTGCAAATAAATCGAGTACCACTGCATAGTCCCTTTGCTGCTGGAACATCAGCATCCCTGGTTGTCTGTGTCCTCACAGGTTGTGTCTGGCGCTCATCCTGTCTTCAGATTCAGAGTCATGCCTGGTGCCTTATGGAGAAACTGTGACATGAAAATGATGCCCTCTTTATTTGCTGAGCAGATGAGAACGTGACTGAAGTTGGCTTAATCTTACAGTATTCCTTTTTCCTTGGCTTCAAATGAAACAAGCGATTTTTATCTGACAGACAAGGGGGCCACGTGCCAGTGACACGCTGCGTGCCAAGCATGCTGAGCCTCTTGGGTGGCCGCTCGTAGTGTGGAAGCTATTATAGTTTATGGCTCCGTGGGGTTGCTTGGCCTCAGAAATGTGGATAAACTACTTTTCTTTTGCATGGCTGACCCCCTTCACCTTCACTCAGTGCTGGTCCGTCTCCACCACGACTGCTTGTTACATTGCAAGGTTCTGAGCAGCTTCTGAGTGGAGCCATTGTAAGATATTAAATCTGGCAACAGAAGCCTTTTTTCTTCGTTTTCCTCTAGAGACAGGCGTATAGATGAGGTGAGAGCAGAACCCTTAGAACACCAGGGTTTGTTTTGTTTCAGTGCTGGGCTCCTCTGAGACAAGGGCTTTGCAGAGCCCAGTGATTTGCAGTTTGCTGTGGAGAGAAATGCTGTCTCTTTATTCCCGTGGGAGCCCGGCAGTCCTGGGCTTTGCTTTGTGCAGCACATGCAGCCTCTGACCTTAATCGGGGTCGTGATTTATAGGATCATGCAAGTCCCCTGATTTACAGAGCAGCTGTCTGGGAGACTGCTACAGACCAGGCTCTTTCCTCCTAGTGCCTTTATGCAGGATTTACTAGGCTGGGGTGAACTGTCTCAAATAGAGAGAAAGACAGGGTCTTAAAGTCACATTTGCATGTCATTTATATCAGATGGATGGATGGATGGATGGATGCATGAAGAGCACTGAACACACGTGCATGGGGAGTAAAAAGGTGTAATTATGCCTTGTTGGAGTAGAGGGTGCAATACACTCACCATCTCCCTTGGATTTTGTGGTTATCTTAAATTTGTGCCTTTAAAAGAAATGCTCATAAACTGTCAAATTGTGTCTGCATGTGGATGTAATTAAAATCCAAGCACGAACAGGCAATTGTTTGAAACTTGCTTCTTCCACCTTCCAAGCCCTGCAAGGCCAGGCTACAGAGAGCCTGGAGAGATCGGACTTGAAGTGCTGATTCACTGTGTCATGAGTTCCTGGCAGGTAATTATTAATTGTTTTCCTAGAGGAAGCCTGCTTTGGATTTTGGCAGTTATGAGCACTGCTTACTGCGGCCTGGGTGTAGTTGGTGTAGAGATCCTGGCAGCAGAGGAGAAGGGAACTTCGTGGACAGATGAAAAACACCAAGAAGAAAAACTGTTTGAGCCCACAGGAGGAAGAGGCTGTGGTGAATCCCTTCTCTGCAGCTCCAGAGGAGACCAAACCTTTCTTCAGGATCTAGGTATGGCCAGCACAAGCTGAAGATAACAGCTGAAATTTCTGCACAAGCTTACCATCACACTTCAAAGAGCTCGTGAGGATTTGTCAAGCGCCCAGGTGGTGAGATAAGAATCAGAGATGCCTGAAGGGTATAGCAGAGGCACCCTAGCCAGGAGGGCTGTCCTCATTAACACCATGACAAGGCCAAAAAAACTTGCAGGTTGGGACGTGGACCTGGCTCATGGTGAGATGAGATTGAGATCCTCTGTTACGCTCAGGGTGATTTTGGTTTCTACCTTCAGGAATCTGCAATCAAGCTGAAGATCCCAGATGAGTGTTTTGGCATGCAGTGGTGGATCATTTGCTGTTTGGGTGCTCACACCTCCTGACAAAGTCTTGGATAGTGCAGTTAGGAAAGACAGGAGCAGATCCAAACCTTCAGTAAGTCAGCTCTGAGCTTGGCTGCTCAATGCAGAACCGGTCCACATTATCCCAACCTTTGCAATCATCCCAGGGTCCATTGTTGTAGGGTTAGTTTAAGGCTGAGAAGCGGAAAACCTCTGCAGAAAGATGGTCCCAAAGGGAGTGAACTCAAGGAGAAAGAATAAACCTTAAACTACAAGCTCTTGAAGTATCCTTAGCATCAGGAGATTTGAACCCCAAACCCCAGAGAGTGGGGCTTCAAAGCCAGGCAGTGAAATGGGCTAGAGCAGAAAGGAAAACGTGTCAGAAACATGTAGATGTGACAACCAGACAACACAGCAGGACCCTGACTTATTTATGCCAAGGCTGCTAACACCAGTGCAAATGAGGCAGGAATCCAATGTCCTGAAAAAAGCAGAACCAAATCCTGAATTAGCCTGGATGTAAGAGGAATTTCCAGGCTCTACAAGGCCTTTCTCAATGTGAATGAAAAGGTTCATCATGGTCTATGGGATGCCGTGGGACAAGGCACAGCCAGGTTCTCCCTTTAGCTTGGGTAGCTGAGGGCAGGGACAAGGCACCTGCATGCTGTTTGGCAGGAACAGATGTAACAAATCGCCTGCAAACTGTATCAGTGAACCAAAGTGGAGAGAGCTGTCTTCAGCATTGTCCTGCTGCTGAAGGAAATTCATTTCCAAGTGAAGGGATGCAGCCCAGACTCCCCTGCTTCAAGAATATGGATTCGGTCTGGAGGTGGGTGTGAGTGAATCACCAGGATAGCTCAGAGCAGCCACCATGGAGGTCCAGTCCAACATGGCAGTGAGAAGGAGAGATGCAAAGGTCACTTGTTACCTTTTGCCTGTCATCCAGCAACGGAGGAGCCACGTCAAGGGAAGAAGGTCCCGGCAGAGCCAATTTCAGGCTGACATCATTTAGTTGGGCTGGCTGCAATGTGGATGTTTTTTGGAGGGGGCTTTTTTATTTTTTGAGTTTTCATTCCCAACCAGAAACAGCTTCACCCCCCCTTGGAAAGGTAGAAATTCCCAGACTTGGCAGCTTCTCATGAGCTCTCCCAAACGCCCTTGGTCTCGCTGTGCAGAGCCATGGTCCTTATCTTCAGGGTAGATTCACTATGGGTGTCAGATCAAAGCTGCACGAATCATTCAGTGAACTGTCTTTTTCAAAAGCAAACCCATTATATTTCCAACTAGCCCAAACACTTGCTGGTTGGATGGTCCAAACTGACTGCCCTGTCTCTTCTGGCCCAGCCCATGGTGTTCACAGCAGCTGTTGAGCATGATGGGTCATTACTGCTCTGCTTTCCTTTACTCCTGCAGCTGAAAATCTACTCCTCAAAACTGAAATCTGTGTCCAGTCTTACAGCACAGCTACTCTGTCCTGGAGCTAAATGCATTCCCACATCTTCTGCATCCTACAAGTGTGTCCATGACACTGCCTGTGACTCAAGGATGGGGAAAAGCTTCTCTAATCCTGAGGGAGCTGTAGGAGATAAATGTCCAAAGTGAGTTTTGGCTTCTTTTTGACATGCTGTGTACTGTCAGACACACCAAACCCCAGACTGGTTTAGGTGGAAAGGGCCCTCAGAGCCACCTCAGTGCCATCACCTGCCATGGGCAGGGACACCATTGACTAGCCCAGGTAGCCCAAAGCCCCATCCAACCTGGCCTTGATTACTTTTCCTTGTTGGATTCGTTTATCCTGTCATGCCAGTAGAGATGCTGATGGTGCATACCTCTTGTTCCTTTTTCTTTCCCTTTTATCTTACCTTGAATTTTGCAGGCATTAAAGGCTTCACAGTGGTTGAGTAACTTGAAATTGGATATTCAATCCCTGCAAAGCTCCTGCAGAGGTATGACTCCAGCACAGATGATTTCAGCCTCCAACTAGTTTAGCACTGAGCGCTCAGTTCCCACCCAGCTGCAGCAGGTCACTCGAAACTAATCCTTTAAAGCGTTTGGGTACAAACCTTCTAAGGGAATCCATGAGAGACTGAAGCTTAAATGAGTTTGGTGTTTGTTTTAAAGAGCCAGCTCTGTAAGGTGGGGATGACAACATCTCGGCCACATCTGTGCTGAGAAGACAAATCCAGCACATTGCTAGGACCACCACATTGCCAGTAGGTCTGGGGAGGTGATTGTGCCCCTGTACTGGGCATTGGTGAGGCTGCACCTCGAGTGCTGGGTCCAGTTCTGGGCTTCTCACCGTAAGAAGGACATTGAGGTCCTGGAGCGAGTCCAGAGAAGGGCAGCCAGGCTGGGGAAGGGGCTGGAGGGCAAATCCTATGAGGAGCTGCTGAGGGAGCTGGGGATGTTCAGCCTGGAGAAGAGGAGGCTGAGGGGAGACCTTATCACCACCTACAACTACCTGAAGGGAGGTTGTGGAGAGGTGGGTGATGGTCTCTTCAGCCAGGTGACAGGAGATGGGACAAGGGGAAATGGCAAGAAGCTGTGCCAGGGCAGGGGCAGGTCAGATATTAGAAACAAATCTTTTACTGAAAGAGTTGTCAGGCCTGGAACAGGCTGCCCAGGGAGGGGCTGAGTCACCTTCCCTGGATGTGTTTAAAAAAAGGGTAGATGAGGTACTTAGGGATGTGGTTTAGCTTAGGATGGGAATGGTTGGACTTGATGATCTTAAAGGTCTTTTCCAACCTTGTGATTCTGTGATTCTTTGTGATTCTGTGACCTCAGCGATATTAAAAACAGAGTCATGAGTTTGAGTTGCTCTTCACCCCACCTTTAGCTTGCAGTGCTGCCTCTTGCACTGGTTTGTTCCAGTGGGGTGTTTCACTTTGGAAATAGGGCTGAAATATTAAAAATATCCCCAAAGTAATGGGCTTAGAAGCTTAGGGGCATACTAACTTGTTAGGGTTTTTTTTTCCTAGATGCATTATCCAGCATCAATATTAGGGCTGTCCTCTTCAGGCAGCATGTTACGGTGTCTCCACTTTCCTCCCCCCCCGGCTGCACTAAGAATGTCATTCAGTACACTAAAATGAATAAGTTATAGGTGTATTTACTCAGCACAGCATCTGTTTAGTCTGCAGATGATCTAAGACATTCATCAAGTTAGTGAAACTCGTATTATCCTGTGCTGACAAGCTGAATTACACAGCAGGAGAATTCGGGCAGAATCCTAAAGAGTTTGTGCATTTCCATCCCACTTAACTGTGGTCATGGACTCAGCCATCCTGATGGGATCCCCAGGGCTGCCTTCAGCTCCTGGCTTGGAAGAGTAAGAATTTTAATGGGGAGGAGAGAGGATATAAATTAGGAGGAAAAAAATGGGGTTGGGTCCTCAGGGCTTTTGCAGATGCTGCAAGGAGCTTAGGGGAGTGAGTGAATGTTATTTCAGTCCTGCTATTTGCAGTTGGCATCGCTCAAGGTCCACAGTGAGACCAAACAGTAAATAGAGGAATAACCAATATGTCACAGTACTGCTGTTTAGTTCATTTTGTGCTTTTACAAGTCGATAGCTGTTAAAGTGCCTCCCTAGAGAGAGAGATGGAGAAAGAGCTTGATCCTCTGCCCAGAGCAACCACCTAGAGCTATGGACTACAAATACCCAGAGATCTCCGGTGTGTATTTGCTGTGCACGTTTCACAGAGGGGCCTCAGGACCTGAGCTAGGGCTCCTGCAGAAAAAAGAAACCACCAGGTCGATGCCTGTTGGATCACCAGTGTTTGATTTAGATCTGCCTGTTGGTACTCCATGTGAAGGAGTGGTCCTATGGGCCACAACGGTTTCTTCTCACTACAAACTACACTTGCAGGTTCTCCTCCTTCTCCTCCAGGTTCATGACTCCCTGTCTTGGCTAGAAATACCTTTTCTTCATGCAGCTGGAGACTCCTGTCACAAGTGTCATGGTCACTCCCCAGGGATCCCAGCCCAAAGACCCCAGCCCAACACCTGGACCTGAAGCATAAGAGTTCATGTTGCAGGCAGCACTGTATGGCTTCCAGAAGAGAAAGTATCCTTAAGTATGCGCCCCAGAATAAATACAAGGACCAAACTCAATGTAGGCACTTCCTTTTATACAGTCTAGATTTCAACAGGAGGTCAGAAATAATCTCAAAAGTCAATATGAACTTAGAGTGATGTCTGCCTACAAATGTAGGGAGGTCAGCTGCTTGGCTTTTGCAATTGTTTCTTTGCCTGACCAATGACAAGCCATTTCCTACCCGTAAATATGGTGAGCATTACATCAGGTCTGTCCAGTATCATGTTTCTAGCTGCAATGTATATGTCTGCATTCCTCCAGGTGGTCTGCCCACTGATCATCCACCCACTGTGACCACTTCTGGAGAGAGCGGTTGCCACAACATGATGGATTTTGCTGTGCAAGTGGAATGGCTTGGTTACATCTACTCCAGTAGCAAATGTTAGGACTCAGGCTAACTGTGTCCCAGAGGAGGGTCCTAGGGAATCTGTCTCAACTTTGTCAGCCCTGACATCTCGGAGGTCTGTCCAAAAGGGTATGGCATGGTATGGGGACACTGGGGAAGCAATAAAAGCACAGATAAGCTGATTTATTGAGAAGTTTCAGTGGGCATTGCTTTCAAATTCAACCAAGACACAGAATGTCCACAGTGGATTTTCTCGGGCAGCAGGGAGGAGGCTGCAAGGCTGGAAGCACAGTTCACACCTCAGTAAGCTTCTGCACCAGACCTGGGGTGTGACAGCCCCCCACCATGTGCAGTGACTGATGGTGGAACCAGAGCACCAACGGGTGGAGGCATCTCAACAAACAGAACCGGTGCTACAACACCCCCCACCCACCTCCCAGAAACCTGTTCCATTTAAAAAATATGTTTTAAAAGCCTTTTTTGTTTCCCATATAGATACTGCTTCACTAACTTCTGACTACCAGGTGTTGGTTGAGTCTTTCTCTGGCCTATGAAAGACCTACATAACACCAAAGCTCTGCTGTGCAGGTACTTGGTACATCTAATCCACTGCAGCATTTCTGCACTGGGGTGTTTGCCATACCACAATTCCTGTCGCTTCAGAGGAAGCTTTGAAGAAAATAATGTGGTGGTGCAAGTGAGCTGGTTCTGCAGTAGATGGGCACGCTCCTCTCCATGGAGAGAGATGTCTCCTTGCAGAGGCGGGCACCAGCTAATGGGATCTTCCCCAGTCCAGCGCAGGCATTTCTTCAGTCCTAGGAGCAACCCACAGACCCCACTTCACACCAAATTACCACATTTCAAAGTGCTCAGCGACACAACAGCCGGTGTTATTTTCTACCCCAGAAGCAAACCCCGTGCCCATGCAGAAGCCAAGAGGGCAGTCGCTTTCCTGCCGAGCTCCCAGCCCTGGCACCACGGCACAGGGCTGCTGTCAGGATCCGGCTGAATCTCACGCTGCAGGTGGAAGCAAATGGCAGGTTTTTACCTGGAGGTGAAGGATCAAAGGGGCAGCTTGAGCCCACAAAGATCTGCTGAACCAGAAGGAAGATGCTCGCACAATTAAAACCAGGAACACATTTTGCTACTTCCCCAGCGAAGCAACAGCGACAGGAGGCAAAGCAACAGCCAGGATATGTATTTTCTCTTTGGCTTTGCACCTTTATTGTGTATTTGCTGCCTCCTGGTGCCGGCGAAGCAAGGAGCCGGAGCAGCGCTTCTCTCTGCGGGCAGTTCTGGCACGGCAGCAGCAAAGGTGAGAGCTACGAAGCTGCTGGAGGTATGGAAACATCAGCTCGCAACCCAACACACATCCAGAGTCAAATATTTCATGCCTCTTGACAGCAAATTGGGACCAGCATCCTCTCTTAGAAACCAAGAGTGGACCCGACTATACACATACAAAGTCAGATAGTGGGAGGCAAAACCTTCCCAGAGCAGAGAGTTTCCTATATGAAGAAAGTCCTCTCAGGTGTATAAATATTTCTGAGGTGTTATTCAAGTTAACAACAAGGTGACATATCTAAGTTAATGAGAATGTTAATTCCAGAAGCCTTCTGTAGCCCATCTGGGGAGAAAATATACTCAGCTCAAGTGAGGCACGTGCACTGGGCACTCGAGGCTCATCCTGCTGACTTGTCACCTGCCCTTTCCTCTGCTTGGGTCAAATCTTCATTACATCATCAACATGGTCAAGAAAACAACCGGTCACCAGCTTCAGCAGTCCTGGTATTTAAAAGGCCTCCCCAGGAGTGTTGGGTTTGCGTGTGACATTTATGTCCAGACTCGAGCAGGACGGCGCATGGCTTTGTGGACAGGTGCTGGCTTGTTGGGTCATGTTGCAGCAGCAGAAGGGAAAATATAAATCCAGAGAGAAAATAAATCTTGCCTCCTGTTAAATGGAGGAGCAGCCAGCCTGGTGGCATCTACTCCCAAAGCCTCCCCTCAGCCTCTGCATCCGCTCTCAAATGCCCCATCATGCCACCACATTGTCCTCACCTCCCACTGCCGTAATCTCCTCTCTGTGGCCAGGAGATGGTTCATGGTTTTCTCATAGGGCTTCTTCCCATGAAAATCCTTACAGACATTATGTCATGGGGTGGTTTTTTGGGGGGTTTTGGTTGGGTTTTTTTTTAAATCCAAGGAGAGTTTTCTAACTGCTGTTAAATATCGAGAGGAACTGGGGGATGTTCTTTGTGGCTGACTGTGGGAAGGTTTACAGTACGATTGCAATGCTAGCACCATGTCTTTGGATAGTTATAACTCACCCTGCATCAGGAGATTTACAAAGGCTGACAAGTCTTCTTTGCATGTCATGATGGGATAAGCAAGGTATGGAGATTTAATTACTTTTTCCCTGAAATGAGATGTCCCATCCCCTCAGCTCAGCTCTGCTCCTCTCCCTGAGCTCAGCAGTAGCAGTGAGATCTTTCTAGATAGATTTGGATATGAGGAAGAATTTTTTTCCACTGAGGTTGGTGAAACCCTGGCACAGGTTGTCCAGAAAGGTGATAGATGCCCCATTCCTGGACACATTCAAAGTCAGGTTGGACAGGGCTCTGAGCAATCTGATCTAATTGAAGATGTCCCTGCTCACTTCAGGAGGGTTGGACTAGATGGCCTTCAAAGGTCATTTCCAACCCAAATCATTTTATGATTCTTAAACCTGTGACAGCAAAGTTATCTTCACCACTTCTGGCAAAGGCTTCTTCCAGGATGGCA
Source organism: Zapornia atra (assembly GCA_013400835.1). Classification (NCBI taxonomy): domain Eukaryota; kingdom Metazoa; phylum Chordata; class Aves; order Gruiformes; family Rallidae; genus Zapornia; species Zapornia atra. The sequence continues at coordinate 12,573 of VZTU01012806.1, read as the reverse complement.
CAGCTAAGGGAAAGCTCTGGGCTTTAAAAACCCCTCTGAAGGGTTTTTATGTGAGTTGACGTTTTTACACCAAGAGCCCTCACTTGCTGTAAGAAAGTCATCCTAAAGGGCTCGTGGAGACATGGACACTGTGTCTTCTCCTTCAAGGAGAAGGTCACTTGCAATGACACAGTTGAAAGTAAAGCCTGCTTGGATCTAGTTGTCACAAGGACACTTGGGATGACTCCTACAGCCTGTGGAGCTGCTGCAGAGGTAGGGTTAAGGTATGTGTTAAAAATGCAATGAGTTTCATGACGTCCTGTTTCCTAAGGGTACATTTTGAAGGGTTTCTGTTTCATAGCAAGTTTTGAGCTGTTGGGCTTTTGTGGTGAGCTAGAATTTCAACCCAGATTTCCAAGATGTTGTCACAGATTCAATGGAAGGGAAAAAAAATGCCATAATTGGCATTGAAAGTAGACATCAACTCCTGATGGAGACAGGGCAGAGGCAGATACCTCTGCACTGAGCATCAGCACAACATGAACACCGCCCTTCCTCACCTGTGGGGCTATACACATCTCTGATGATAAAAGTCATTTGATTGTATAAACATCCCTTTTGACCAAAAACCAGAACATCTAGCCTAGATTTTGTATCGTTTGCCTTCAAAGCAATCCAAAGCCAGCAGCCAGTGGCAGCCCAAGGGCTGCACCTTGCAAGCACCTCTGCTGATGAGATCCATGGCACATTTTCATTTAATGGGCTGCAAGAGAGCGCTTTGCTGAAGGGCTGAGCTCGAAATTAGTGTTGCCAGGAGGCCCTTGTGTTAAAAGCCCAACTCCTTTGTTTCTGATGTGTGCGACAGCTATAAATTGCCATTTAACTTGACAGCTCGGCTCCAATTGTTCCCTCTCTAAAGATCAAGCAAGGTAAAGTGCTAGATGAAAAGCTCAGGAAGACACACACAGCAGACGGCAGACAAGGTCAAAGTCAAGGTCAAAGACGGGGGATGCCTCATGCCCTTCTCCTGACAATAGGGCGGGTTTGTTTCTGTGCTCTCAGTGGAGGACACTGTTTTACATCCTAATTTTAGCTTCCTTTTAGCTTGTAAACAGTGAATATTATTGCTCTGGCTGAACAGCAGTTGTACTCGCATTTTGCAGCTACTTCCTATTCAATGCACAACCCTATTCCTCATGCTACTATTTTACAGGTGGAAAACAAGCTGCAATGAAATCCCATTTTGCATCCCTGCACCTCAGACCTTGTTTTATTATATTGCCAGCCCAGCACAGAGGAGCATCATGCTCTTTGCTCCCAACCTGGAAAAAAGTGCAGAGGATAAACAGCAAAGGCCTTTGAGGATGTTTCCACAGATGCTATCACAGTGATTATCCCAGGATGCTATCACAGTGATTATCCCAGGCAGCATTACCCCTCCCTTGTCTTGCTCTTCTGCAGTCCTTTCCTATGTATAAAGCGCCCTTTGACTCTAAATCTCTTCCTGCTAGTTGGGAAATAGTTTCTGATCATTGTCCCCAGGTCGGTCATGCAAATGCAGCATCTCTGCCTTGCCAGGCAAGCAGCATGCTCCTCCTTCCCCTCGCCTGGCGCTCTCTAGAAAACAAAGAATATTTTGACAGCATTTTGAAGACAGTATTTTGGATATTTTTTTGACTTTGGGGCAAGAATGGGTCATTTCTAGTTGTCTGTGGTTGCGCCTTAAGTGTCCCATTTGGAGCAGGGAGCTGTCAGATTCCTTTAATTTTTTCTATTTAGGAAAAAACCCTTTTCCTTTGTCTCCCACAGAACAAAGAAATGCGAGCATGCTATTTAAACAGGGAGGACTAAGCCCATCCCCAGGGTAAAGACGCTGCCTTAATGGGGTTACATGCAGAAGAAATTTGGCTCGGGGTATGTAATCACTGCCTGAATTAATGAAAAAAGGGTTTCTTTGGAACAGGCTGAATAGCCCAGCTGCAGCAATTATCTCGTCACTCATCAGAATGACGACGAAATTAGTTCCAGATATAAAACTGGACAACGGAGGCGAGACACCTAGTGTGTATTTATTTTCCCAGCTAATGACACTTGAGGTTGTCTTTCTGTCCCCGTATGTTTTGTACAGCCGCACGCTTGTGGCTCGCAGCAAAGCGCTGGGGCTTCATGCAAAGCAAGACTGGGGACCTGGGCATTGGTTTGTGCTAAAACTGGCCCCTTTTTCAGGAATCTGCTGCAGCTCCATCACAGTTCTCATGGCCAGTCCCCAACTCGTGACCTCCGCGGGCAGCTCCTGCCTTTCAAACAGAGATCCCAGCATGGCTGAGCCCCATCGCCATGCTCATCGCTGGGAGCAGCATCGCCACGTGGACCATGAGGTGCCCAGATAGATATCTGTCTGCTGGGGACCCACATGTCTCACGTGGTGTCTCAGTGCCACCACGGTGCCAGTCACAGCTGAGTTGGGCTGTGAAGCCAGACACGGGACCATTCCCCTGTTGCTGTTTGTGGACCGGCGGCAGGGGGGCTGAGCCTGCTGCTTTGACTAACGTCTCTTCCTTAAACGCTGGGACTCAGCCAGTTTGCAGGGCAGTGATTCATGTCTCCTGCTGAGTGTCAAAGCCAAGAAGTCCCGTTTAGGGTGAAGAGGGAACAGGGACGTTGTCTGCATAAGCTCTGTGTTTATGGGTACTGCCCAACTTCCCCATGGGTCTCAGAGCTGACAGACGTTCGCAGGAGGCTCACGTTCTGCCCCTGAAGAAGGAGAGAAACTACTGTACAGTAAGACTAAGAAATTTCCTGACATATTTACAGACTGAACACCCCTCTTCCGCTGCCTGCTGAGCGCTATCAGCATGAAACCTTATTGCTGGGGCTAGTGGCAGCAGAATTGTTTCTGGAAAGATGAGAGCTGCAAAAAGCTGATTTTGATTCATGGGAGCAAACTGCAGAAGTCCAGCGGGGTAATGTAGCATGTAGGGTGCTGTTTCCCCCTCTAAAAACTGTTATCAGCCCTTCTGCTTGAGCATCCGGAGCCTTTTGCACAAGAGCATCGGGACTCTCACATCTCCCATGAGCCCATGATGATGGATTTTGGTTTCTGACCTATCTGGAAGTGTAGCTGTGGGCTGCCACACAGGAATCCTTCTCCTTTCTGTCCTCCCAGCCCAATGTTACCATGTCCACATAATCTTGGCCAGGTTTTACCTGTAGTTGGTGCAGAGTGACCTCAGTAGGTGCTTTGACACTGCAAATCTCCCCTACACGTTCAATACTTGCATAGGCAGCCCTAAAGCAGAAATTGCTAAAAAAGGCTGTATTCTGTGTTTTGGGTGACTTTTAGCTGGTGGACACGTGCTGGTGTGTTGCACCTCAGATTCAGCTGCATTGGATGGCAGGGAAAAAGATTCATAGATTAATTTTGTGTTTTCATTTAAAATGCCTGCAGGAATGAATGAGGAAAGATTATAATTGCCACAGTTAACTCACTGCACTAGCACCGAAGGAGGATCGCAAGATGCTGGGAAGAAAAGCATGTGATGTTTTAAAGAGGGTTTGGGTTGGGTTTATTTTTTTCTTTTGCTTTCTCTCCTGGCATTTGGAGGCATGAAGAGCCTTTGCTTAAATGAGAGCTGTGATTTCAGCTTTGCTTGTGTGCCCTGCATCCCTACATGAGCAGATACCGGAGAGCATTTTGTGTGTTGTATTTCCAGCCGGCAAGCAGAGCTACATAAATAACCCAGCTGCTGCTACCGGGTGTCATGCATGACTTCCAGGAAAGGGCTGACAATGCCCCTTCCCGAAGGAAGGCTGGCAAGTGCAAACTGAAACAGTGGGAAAAGCCCTTGGGAAGAGGCTGCCCATCTGGCTCAGCACTGCATTTCTCGGGATAACGGGAAAACCAGCTGCCTCCTTTCCACTCTGCCTGTCAAACCGAGTGACCTTCGGTGACAGCGACAAGCCTCCGTGCTTTTGGATCACCCGTGGGTGATGAGATGGACACCATCTTTGGGGTGAGATACAGAAGGACATCACCCTGCCCTTAAAGAACTGCTGGCACCATTTCCCAGCAAGTCCGTTCGAGATCTGCCAGCTCCGGGAAGATTTCTGTGCCCATGTACTGGGTATTTTAATCTCTCCACTGCTGTATTAGTATTATTACTACTAATAGTAATCAATAAATCAAGGCTTATGGGGTTCCCCACCGAGCCATCGCTCCGTCGCATCTAGCAGCTTACAAGCACCCGCTGAGAAAGCTGTTCCCTCAAATTGCTGTCATGCCAGCTGGGACAGCCCTCTGGGTAGATGGAAAGTTGTAAATCATGGTCTTGTAGAGGCTGGTGTGGGTTTAGTGCAAGAGATAAAGAGCCCACAGAGGCTTTTGTCCTCTCAGCTGGACTGACACAATTCCTGCTTGTGCCCAGGGATGGGAAGTCGGGGCTGCTGCCCCTATTGAGTCCTATTTTGGACTTGATGATCTCAAAGGTCTTTTCCAACCTAGTGATTCTGCGATTCTGTGGGGTTTTTTTCTTGTGAAAGACACAGGTTTGATCTTTCAACTTGGCTCATGATGTGTACGTCAGCACGGTGAGGTTGGAAATGGTGAAATAATCCAAAATAATTCTCAGCCCAAGTGCTTCATGCTTGTCCTGCAGTGTGGACCAGCAGCTCTCCCTGCAGTAATTTGGGAGGAAAACTGGTGGGAGCAGCTGAATGAGGCTTTGGTGATGCAAGACCCAAAGTTTCTTGAGTCAGGAAGAAGTTGGCTCCAGCAAAGCCTAACCCCTCCAACGCTCAGTGTTCACTCCTGAAGCAGTAACCAGCCAAAAAGCAGATTTGGGGTCATTATTTCCTAAGACTTGGGGCCAAAACACCGCTTACAGCAGCTGGTTGTGTGTAACATCAGTGCTGTGCTTTTCCTGTAAGCTCTTCACAGCTGGGTCTTACTTCTAGATGCTTTCCCTTAAGTCTCTTAAGATTCTTTAGCCCATGAAACACAATAAAGGTTGCTCACTGGCATTGGAATAGTTTCTCTGAAGCCTGTCTGCGAGCCCTGATTTTCAGTGGAGATCTCCCCAGCTGCAAAGGAACATGCTGCAGCGTTTCCCTCTCCAGCTGTAACTGTCCTAGAGGTAGGGAGAGAAGAGTTTATTAGTAAACCAAGATTTACGGCTGGTTACGCCTCTGTGCTTTCCCAAGCCACATATTTCACAAGAATAATTGGGAACTGGGAAGCTCTCAGCAGCTTTCCTTCCCAAGGCTGGGCTTTAGGCTCTGCCTGCTGTTCTGTAAATGAGCTGTTTTCATTTCCTTCCTTCCAGATGCAAAAAGGTTGCATGCTGAGGGGCAACAAATTGACGAAACACAACTTTTTTCCCCTATGTGTCCCCTTCCCAGTCTCTAGAATCTTGAATTTGATTAGCAAAGGCTCCTTTTGCTCGTGGCTTCAGAGCTGCCCTGGTTAGAGCAAGGCATGAAATGAACCGTATTCCTCTAATTTGTCTTGGTAATGGAGGTACGTGGCGGCTCACGAGCCCTGAATGCTGCCACGCAGCGATGCTTGCTGAGCGCACCCCAGCCTGCCCACGGTGCGTGCCCGGTAGATTGCCAGGATCCGTGCTGAACATCAGATCCATGAATAAATGGCTCCAGGGAGGACAATGCATTTGTCCCCATCCATCACTGAACAAAACCTGGGAGCTGAGCCTGGAGTGGTGCTTCGGCTGCTGGCTTTGTCCCACCCACAGGTCCCCGGCGGTTCCCACGGCCCCTCTGCCAGACCAGCTCAGCCTTCCTCCCTCTGGACAGGATGGCAAAGGAGTGCTGCTGGTTTTAATTATCACCTTTGTTTTCACAAATGAGTGAAAATGACTTGGATACATCACAGAGGGTGAAGGCGATTACCGTTCGGTGCTGGCTGATCAGGCTCCTGGCTTTCCACTGGGCAAGCCAAATCAGAAATAAGTAACTTTCCAAATGATCTCATTGCTGTTTCCTTCCCTGCACATGTTGTAGCTTTGAATGGCAAGGTTGGGGGTGGGGAGAGGAGGGGCTCCAGGGGTGGTCCTGCAAGAAGCTGCTAGAATCTTCTTCCAGGTCCCCAGAGCCAACACTAGCCGGCTCAAGGACAGACCTGCCGCTGAACAAGGTCGAGCCCATCAGCAACAGCCATAGCGCCTCTGTGATCACATATGTAAGAGAAAAAAACCCCACAAGCAGCCCCTTTTTGCTGCCAGAGAAGGGAGTGAGAAGATATAAGAAACTCTGCAGGCACCGAGGTCAGTGAAAAAGTGTGGGGAGGAGGTGGTCCAGACACCGGAGTGAGATATTCCCCTGCAGCCCATAGAGAAGACCATGGTCGAGCAGGTTGTTCCCCTGCAGCCCATGGAAGATGATGGGGAGAAGAGATCCCACCTGCAGTCTGTGGAGGACCCCACACTGGAGCAGGTGGAGGCACATGAAGGACACTGTAATCTAGTGAGAAGTCCACATTGGAGCAAGCTCCTGGCTGGACCTACAGCCCATGGAATGAGAGGCCCATGCCGGAGCACGTTTGCTGGGGGGACATGTGACCCCAGGGAGGACCAGGCTGGAGCAGACTGGTCCTGAAGGTCTGCACCCCATGGAAGGGACCCACCCTGGGACAGCTGATGAAGAACTGAAGCTCCCGCGGGAAGGACTCCCGTTGGAGAAGTTCATGAAGGGCTGTCTGCTGTCTCAAACGTTGGAAAAAGGAGATGAAAAGCTTAGGTGGATTTTCCCTTCCTGACATCCCTGGCCTTTTCAGCTCACAACTTTCCTGAGCCAGAAACTGCTGGAAGTTAGAAACAGTCCAAGAGCATGAAAATCCAGGGAAAATTCTGTCTGTTTTCTGGGAAAAGGGGTGGGCAAGAGAGGAAGGAAAATGGCCTCAGAGAGAGAGAAACAGCTTCTGGGAGTCTGTGTAGGAGAGGGAAACTGAAACAAGAGGTACACCAGTGCAGTGTGGCTCAGTCATACCTTCACAGAGCCCCTACAAACTTTTCAGGGTGATGCACTGGAGTTAAACTGAATATAAGCACGGTGACAAGTTTGCTTTCCTAGCACCTTTTGCTTTCTGTGGGCCCCTTAGGAGAAGCCCAGAGCTCTTCATGACCACTGGCTGAGGAGCAGTGCTGCATGTGGAGAGGCTCAGAGGTGCTCTTTGACTGCACATCCAGCCTTTGAAGATACTGCGTTGCCTGAAGTTGCAGCCTCTCCCCAGCTTGCTGGTCGAGGCTGACAGGTAGAAACTTGAGAGCTGTAAAATCAGATGCTGTTGGCTTAGATCACATTTTAAGAAGTGTATCTCCAGGCAGTGTTGAGAGGAGGCTCCTGGAAGGGTGAAGCACAGTGAAGGGAGGGATCTGAGCCCCAGAGGAAGTGGGATGGGAGAGGTGGGAAGCTGTTCCTGTAGATAACAAGATGCAGGGGAGGCCATGCAGCAAGCGCTGTAGGTCCTGGCTTCCTCAGTGCATCAGAGGCTGAAATAGCTTTATCAAAGAGAGGGATAAAAGGATGGGTGTAGGGCTGCATGCCTCCAAAGAGCTGGTGGCCACCCAACGGGAAGACAGCTGTAGTGCTGAGGGTGGGTGGGTGGTGGTTGTGGGGAAGTGCTTGGAGAGGGGCAGGCCTGGGGCAACCTTTATGGTTTGGGGTACAGGGCCCAGGGAGGTTGCACTGTCTCCATCCTTGCAACCTGGTCTGACCTCATGGCTGACCTTGCTTTGAGCAAGAGGTTGGAGTAGAGATCTCCTGAGGTCCCTCCCAACCTGAATTTCCCTAAGATCCTAAAACATATCCAGACTGTTCCCCAAACAGAACAAAGGGACCATCTGCAAACAGAACATCCAACAATCCTCTTCAAGTTCATGGCCATGCTCAGCCTGATCTCTCTTTCCCAACCTCTTCCCTTACAAAGGGCAGTGGCTCTAAGAAAAAAAAGTCTGGGTGACTCCAGGTCAGTGCTGTTATTTTTGTGATCCATTTCCTGTGTTTGAAGGATCTCGGTGTGTCATGTCTCCATCACCTCCTGCATCTCTACCCTGTGTTTCACAGATGTGCAGTGCCAGATTCACGGTGGTATAAACATGCAGATCTCAGCTTGCTGGAGAACTAACTTGCCTTTTTATTTTCTTTGAGGCTGCCTTTTGCCAGGAGAATAAAACAATAATTTATGGGTAGAGGAAATCTTAATATCTCTCCTCCCAAAATAGCACTTGAGAAGAACTAAGATCTTTTAGCCTGAAGAACTTGGATAAATGAAGCAGGAGGGGGTTTATTGCCATCCTAGTTGATTATATTTTCCCTCCTGAGGTAAAAAGTGGGAAAGTTTTGTTGCAGTTTTGTTTTAACCCTCTCTGGTGCTATTCATGAATTTTTCATGAAGAGCTCTGTAGGCAGCAAGTTTGCTCTTGGTACGAACATCCGCTGCTCTCAGGACACTGCCTGGAGGGTGGACTCTGCTGAAACATTCATGGAATCCCATAAACACAGCAGGATCCCATAAATCTGAACAGGTTGGAGGAAAACTAATCCTTAGGAAGAACACCTTGTTTGTCTACCTCACAAGCATGGCACACTTTGGGTTTTTCTCTCTAAGAAGTCTGAATTATTTCCTTGAAAGTGCTGTTATGGAAGGAAAATGGCTCATTGATGCTACAGAGGGATAAGATAAAAAGAATTGAAAGCCCCAAATGATGGATTCTTGGCTCATAGGAAGCTGGAAGCTGACAGATAGATTTGTGTGAGCCATAAAGCTTTTTTTGTTTGTTTTTATTTGTAGCTGTTGTGCTGTCAGTGCTACCAGTTACCAGCTGCGTCTCAGCTGTGCCTGGCACTGTCATGAGAATCAGAGCTGGAGCTGTCACCTCCAGTTTTATTTCTGGGGTTGACTACAAGGGATGGAGACAGGTCTTCCTGATGGTAACCTGGGGTTCCACCATCCTGAAGAGTCCTTTAGGATGGCTTGTGAATGGCTCCTCAACACGCACCAGGACACGAAGATGATCAGAGGGCTGGAGCACCTCCCCTACAAAGAGAGGCTGAGGCAGCTGGGCTTGTTCAGCCTGGAGAAGAGAAGGCTGAGGGAGGTCGCATTGCAGCCTGCCAGTCCCTGAAGGGAGCAGAGAAACAGGAGGGGAATCAGCTTTTTAAAAGGGTAGATAATGGCAGGACAAGGGGGAATGGATTAAAGCTAAAGGAAGGAAGGTTTAGATTAGATATTAGGGGGAAGTTTTTTCCAGAGAGAGTGGTGAGGGGCTGGAACAGGCTGCCCAGAGAGGGGGTGGATGCCCCGTCCCTGGAGCTGTTCAAGGCCAGGTTGGATGGGGCCCTGGGCAACCTTGTGTAGATCCAGGCCTGGAGGTTGGTGTCCCTACCTGTGGCAGGGGGGGTGGAACTCTGTGATCCTTGGGGTCCCTTCCAACCCAGACCAGTCTGTGATTCTATGATTCTATGATCAAAGCCTTCCCTTCCCACAGCCAACAGACCTGGCAGCCCAATGCCTTTCACAAGGAAGGGCCATGCACCTAGCAGTAGCATGGGATGTATGCATTAATTGTTTTAATAAAGCGCAGCCACCAGCCTTCCAAGTAGCAGCCAACCAAGTTTAAGTGCCCCTTGTGGGTGGGGGAATGGAGGACCTCTCCAGGTGCACATCTCAGAGTGAACAACATGTATTTTTGGCCTCTGTGTAGCCAACATTGTTTTCTCCATCGGTGCAGCAGGGATTTACTAAAAATAAAAAGGTATTCGTGGGAGAGGGTGCGAAGGCAGCTGTTTCCATGGCCAGATGCCAATGCTGAGGTACCCATGCTGAGAGCCCTATCAGGTCAAGCAAGCAGAGACTTAACCCAGATTTGGTGGTTTACCGTTGGACAAGATCTAGGTCAGGAGGTAGGTCAGGAGGACCCAACAAGGAACGTCAGTGACAGCTTTCCCCCTTTTCCAAAGCTCTCTGCTTTCCTCTTCCTTTCTTTGGCAATTGTTACAGAATTTATCCACCTTTTTCAGCCTTCAAAACATGGAACAATAGTGGGACAGCGAAGCTCAGGAAGCCAGGGAGCAGGAACAACAGTTGACGTGTCCTTTCCCAGCCATGCTGCCAGACACCCCTTCTCCTTCCCTCCTTCTCCAGGAAGTCTGACCTCTCTGTTGGGTCTTTTCCAGGCTGCTGATTTGCCTTTGCATTGCCCTGCATCCAAGGAAATGCAAGTCTGCAGGTAACAGCCTGATGCAATGCACCAGTGGTGTGAAATATCTTCCCTTGTTGGCTGAAAAAAAGAGTCTTGGGGACAAAATTCATCTAACCTCCATCCTGAGAAGATCCCTTTCCCCTCTCCTTTCATCTCTCACCATAGCCTTGTTGTGTGTCTGGGGCTCTGGAGATATGCAGGAACATGATCATGGTGGATCATGGCCATCAGGGTCTTGGTTTCATGCCAGGGGGAAGGTGGAAAGAGCAAACACAGCATCCAAATGTTGAGTGAGGTGCTTGTTGCAAGTAAAGGACAGCAGGGACATGCTGTTAGGTCATGTCCCCTTCCCTACATGGGCAACAGATGTGGAGGGAGTCTGGGAAAGCCTTTTGGAGGCTGGTTATCAATGGACTAGGATGGGAACGACCAGCTCTGCAGGAGACTGCCCCATCCGGCACACAAGAAGAGAGGCTGGAGGGCTGTGGTTTAGGAGCTTTCTGGAGGGAAAACAAGGGTTTTTGGCAACTATGAGAAACACTGAAGGTGCCTGCTTTTCCTGTCAGTGCTCTGGTTCCAACTGCTGACATTGCCTTACCGAGCGCATTTCAAAGCATGCCCAAGGGGATGCTTTGAAATTTGGGAGGTGGAGGCGGTGCCAGCTCCCCATCAGCACATGGGATGGGGCTGGGTAGCGTAACCCATGGCTTAGGGACATCAGGACATCGAACCCACCTGAGCTTTATTGGCAAGGCCAGCTAAAATGCCTCCCGGTTGCCCTGGGGCAGCTGGGTCATGGCCCAGCGTATTTATCTTAGTCTTCTCTGCTTGTGGCAGTGAGCAAAGTCCAATTTGGTTTTTTTGGGGGAAAAAAAAAGACAAATAAAAAGGAAATGACACTTTGGGAAGTGTTCTCAGCAGCACTGAGTTATGAGCGAGGTGTGCATGGGGCACCGAGCCTGTGATCGCTCCCCAGACGCTCCCTGTTTGCACCAGGGCCCATCGCGAGGCAAGGAGGAGTTTGCTTGTAGTGGCCTGTGTCTCCGTCGTGCCTGAAGGCAGCAGATTTGGGGCTTTATGCTGCTCCTGGCAAATACTAGCATAATTAAAGTAAGATGCAGATGAGTGGTCTTATCTTGCTCTCCAGGAGGAATGAGGAGCCAGGGTGATTAACGGGGATGGCAGTGAGTGCAGGGAGCTCAGCCGTCATAAATGAATGTCAGGCCTCCTGGGGGTTGGGGAGGGAGTGCCACGTGGGGGGATGAGTGGTGACAGCAAATTTGGATTTCCTTAATGCTTACTCAACAGCTTGTCATGCCGTGGGGCAGCCTTCCTTTCACCCAGGCGCTGATGACGAGGCAGGAGGATGGAGAGGGAGAAGGATGTGGTCTCCACGGCCAGTCATTACTAGGTTTCAAGCCCCTGTATCATTCACCAAACGCCAGCTCCATATCGTGTTGACCTCAGTCCTTTAATTACAGATACTTGGAGGTGTTTGTGCACAGGACCTAAAATCCCTGCTAGTGCTGGAAACTGGGGTGCTGGCTCTTTTTTTCCCCCCACAGTGCTGCCCAAGGGGATGGTGGAAAGACACAACGACAGTGAAATGGGGCTGACTGGGGAAGGGGGATGGGGGTGTCACAATCCAGAGACTGGCACCCACAAACTGAGCAGGACAGGGCAGGGCAGGGCAGAGGAGGCAAAGGGGGCTCTGCTCTGCCCACACCCTGCTTTCTGGTGTAAAGTGGATGAAACATGTCCATGGGGGATGTTGTGCTGGCACCAGGACACGGCTGGCACAGNGCCCCGCGGGGCTCCGCAAGGGTCCCTGTCACGCCGCCCCGCGGGGCTCGGGGCGCCGGACGAGCCCACGCCAAGGTGGTGGGGGCCGGGCGCACCCATGAACAGCAGGGAGGGTGGAACCAGCGCTGCGCCGGGGGGTGTGTGCACGGTGGGCAGCAGTTGGACGAGCCCATGTCTCGCGGAGGGGGAGACAGCCATATTCCCCATTGTGTTTGCTCTTATCTGTCGCCGGCAGTAGAAGCCTTCTCGGCGCCCCTGCGAGTACGATGCA
>VZTU01012805.1:294197-308622 GCA_013400835.1 Zapornia atra | reverse complement strand
CGCGACCGCGGTCTGGCTAACGGCTGACCGGGCCTCGCGCCCCCACCTCCCCTCGCCGCCGCTCACGGGGCCGCCCGCAGCCAATGAGCGTCCGCAACGTCCGGCGGCGGGGCGGGGCCGGACCGGGGCCGGTGGAGGGGCTGGTCTCCCGCAGCAGCCAGCGGCCCCGGGGCAGAGGCACTGCGGGGGGAATACCCTCTCTGCGGGGCGGTGCTTGCGCTTCCTGGGAGCTCTCCCGCGACGGCGAGCCAGCCGCCGGCTGTCGGAGCCGCCGCTGAACCAGGTTCCTGACCGACACCCGCCTTGGCTCCCGCTGCTCGCCGCGGCTTTGACTTGGCTAAACCCGAGTGACGTTACGGGCACGCGGTGATCTTAAAGGTCTCGTCCGACCTGGGCGATGAATCTGTGATGCTGTGTGATCTGCCTGTCCTGGGGCTGCCGTGGCTGCCCGGAGGGTAGAGCTCGCCCGGCCGCTCCGGCAGCGCGGGGGTCCCGGCGCCTGCTCCGCTGTGGCACAGGGCCGTGACGCGCAGGTCTCCCTCTCCTCTCCAGAGCGGGATGGTTTTCCTTTGGGCGAGCCGTTCAGCCGCGTTCGAAGGCTGCCGCGAGTGGGTTTGAAGCGATGGCCAACACGCAGCACAGTCACGGCGACATCAGAAGTCAAAGGGGCACCTGAGACAATTTCTTCGATTCACATCAAGAAAACTCGCCCTCGTGGCTGAGAAGGAAAGGGTGTACACGTACCTCCTGAAAGCAGTGGTTCTTTCGGCAGGTGCCAGGGAAAACAAAACCAATTTTTCCATAATTTTGGTAGTTAAGAAATTGAAGTCATCTTGGCAGCTTCTAGGGTTGAATGACAATTACATACTTTGGGGCTGGCAGTACAGGGGCATGGGGCCGGTTAATAAACATCCTGTCGTGGTCCTCATCCCCTTTTCACTTGGGTGGCCTCTGAGTCAGGTTCACAGGGCTTCATTGTGCTCAATTCAGGAAGTGCACAAGAGTCTCGGCATCTCTTGGGACTCACCTCGAGTGATGCAGGGGGTGAGGATCTCATGTGATTGTCATTGTACGATGACTGAGGTCTTCTGTTACATAAAAGGCTTGCTCCTGCTAGCATGGTCAACACAGAGAGTTGCCTGCGAGCGTGCCTGTCTATGTTTTCCTGGTCCTCAGTGTAAGTCATAATGTCACTCCTGACACAGAGTATTGTTTGACTGGAATTATTCTGTTTGAGTAAACATATTGACCTTGGGCTTGCGATCTTTATTTGATGTCGGGTCAATGGGAGTGCTTAGGATTTGGTCTAAATTGAGGTTTTCCCATTTTGCTGCTGTCCACAGCAGCTGCATTTACCTCTGCCCCCAAATGACGGCTGCCAGTATCTTGGCCTCTGGGAAGCTGCAGACTCCAGACCTGTACTTTTGATTTCTTGCTGTATGCCCAGCATTGTCTACTTCTCTTCTGCCTCTCGCGAGGCTTCAGGAGTTCCTTTTTATTGTCACAGAGACCAGACCAGACCACAGAAGCTACTGCAAAATAATTTTAAAGGGACTGTTTATTGACGATTACTTGCAAAGCAAAGTGAAACTGTTCTCACTGTAACACTTTTCAAAGTGAGGGGGGAGGGGGGTTTCCAATTATGTTGGTTATCTCAACAAGCTTTCCTTTGCATCCTTTCTCACGTTCTCTTTCTCTTAGTATTGCAGCATCTGAGCCATAGCCATTCGCTTCGCTGTGACTCCACATAGCACAGGCTGGAGTTACACCCTCAGGCACCGTAGTGGTCCCAGGGAAGAGACTGAGGCTACACGTGTGCTCAGGGACCTCCACTGCCATTCCTAATGTGTTCGCCTCAAGCCCCAGAGCAGGTTTTGACAGGTTGCACAATTTGCAGCTGCAAGAGTCCCTAGCCTGGAGGAGGACACCCTTCCCCCACACACCCCCTCTGCAGCCGAGGACCCAGGGAGGTCTTTGCCATGGCTCCTCCAGCCCACTCGCCCCCTTGTGCCCCATTTCAGGGGGATGAGCATAAACTGACCTTGGCCCCCAGCGATGCCCCTTTGCCCTCCCACAGGGAGCATGAGGCCGGAGCGCTGTCCCGCAGAGGGACTGCAGCTGGGTGCCTGGGTAGTTTCCCCTCACGAACTCCTGCCAGTAACTCCACAGAGAGGCAGCAGGTATCTGAATCACTTTCTCTCGCCTACTTGTGACAACACAACTTAATAATGATGTCCTTACACCATACCATCCTATCATTTCCCACTAGATTTTTTTTTCTTAACATTTATATCCAGCATTTAATAAAACTATCACTCTACCTAAACTGAGAAGAGAACTAAGGGAGCTTTCAGGTGTGAGATTTACAGCTGTTATTTAAGTTCAGATTTTGCAGATTCATCAGAAAAGAAGTCACTCTTGCTGCTTGGAAAGCACTTTGGCCACCACAGCTGCTGCTGGGAGCGAGCGCAGTACAGAATGCTAGTGTTCAGCAATGATGTTCAGAGTTTATTAAACACTATAAATTATTCTGAAAACTTGGTTTGATCTCAGAGCATACAGAATCCATCAGTTTTGTAAACTGTGCTGCTCCCAACGTAGATAACAGAGAGCATTACATAATTTTTCTATAATAGTACAGTCGAGTCGAAATGTTAAATAACCATTCCTAAAATAGCTAACAATTTTAAAGCACTTAATCCTTTCTTACTTTGGGAAAATTACTTGGTCCCTAAGCCTGTACCCAGAAGCTCTTACCTGTTTCTTCATAAAGTTGTTACGGCCACACCAGAACAGATAGTTCCTTTATATAAAGGGGTTGAAAGTATCTATTGATTTCAGTGTGAGTAAGTGTAAAGCAAAATGGACCAAAGGTATCGGATTTGCTGGAAGTCTCAGAGGGCAGGAGCACAAATTAAAAATCCGTGTCAGTGGTTTAGCATGCTCTTTCTTAAGGTTTGATCAAGTAAGAAGATCTATGGGAAACTGTGTAGGACTGGCTTTCCTCGTAAATAAACGAAAGACTAATAGTTTCCTACCAATGTTGTTTAAAATGCAGCATGCTTATTTGTGTAGAAACTTCCTTCCCTTTTCCTTCACTCCTGTCTTCCAACTGCCTGGACAGTGATGTCTCTTGCTGTTCTTGCCCCTTCTCCCCCACCATTGTTTTTTCTAACTCCCTTGTTACATTCAGCGCTCCTCATGCTTACCAGTAAAACTGCTGGCTCCCCAATGCTGGGAGAGGGGTGTACTCCCTCTTCTGCCTGAAGAAAGGACTCTTGGAGGATCTGATCTTTCTCCCCTCATCAGTGAGAGAAGGGCCCTGAGCTGGATGCTGGGGCAATGAATGGCTGGTGAGGGTGCAGGTTCCTGACACGGGCCCCTCCTCAGGGGCTCCTGAGAGCCAGGGGTGGGGGTGGGCGGCATCTGCAGCTGAACTGGGGCAGGGAAGGAGAGGGAGAAGGGAGACTGAGCTAGATCTGAAGGCTTGCGGAGATCCCCAACAGGGCTGCATTTGTCCCCTGCTTTACTTTGGGTGCCAAACACATCACAAAATCAGCTTGTAGAGCAGTATTAATTCAGATAACTGAGGGGATTTTTATCTTGAGAGATACCTGCCTCCTTCTGACCATGTATCTCATGCTCTTCTTCTCGGAAATAACTAGCAGCTGTGAGTTTCACGTGTCAGTCACTCACTCGTACGCGCTGCTTTCGCTTTGCTCAAGTGCTGTCTTAGTAGAAAAGAGAAAAGGAGGCTACTGGCTTACCCTCCCAGCACCTCTCCCTGTGCATTCCTTTAATCCAGGCTGCTGTATCTTGTTTGTCTACTCTGCTACGTAAACAAGGGTGATCTTTCCTCATAGGGGAGTGTGCTCATGACACCTCCACGGAACACAAAGAAGTCACAGAGAAGCACTTCTTTATCCACAACAGCTTCGAGCTCAGGCAGTATCAAATAGTGCAAAGGAGCGAGGAGCCAAGGTGGTTAGTTAGCTTGAACAAGCCTGTGTGTAAATAACTCTGGCAGAGGGCCCAAAGGAAGGGGAGCACTATTTGCCTGGTAATGAACAAATGGCTCTATTTCCTGAAGGGAAAATATTTTTCTACTATATTGAGCTTTCCCTACATTTAAAAAAAAAAGAAGTTATTTTCTTCACATAAAGTATTTCCAGATGCAGAACTAACATGCTCTGTGTATCAACAGCTTAGTAATAACATGTCATTGCTTCACCTTGGACTGAGGAGAGGGGATGAAGAAAAAGCAGAGTTTTCTGAAATTATGTCTCTTTCTGGGAACATTTGTTAAAGCCCATGAATTCTGGGAAAATATTTTAAAATAAAATATGATTATTTTTACTCACTTCCATTTTTTCACAGCCAATTAGCAAGCTGAATGGGAAAACCTACAATGCCGTCCAGAAGTGGTTATATGCACTTCTCATGTGAGATAAATGAACCCTGTAAGTGACTTAGCCAGATTATCTTTGATCAGCCCTCTTAATATCACAGCCTGATCAAGTTTTTGAAAGATCCTCACTTTTAGGCATTTTGAAAAAATATTTCGTCTTGCTAACAAGCAGGCCATGCTATCAGGCACTGGTTATTTCTCTTTAAAACAAAGCAAAACAGAGTAATAGTTCATATGTATTTTGTATACTGTACTCAGTTCTCTCCCCCTCCTTGCCCCACTTTTCCTAGGAAGAACTGAAGATCCTGCCAAAGACATGGCATGATTTAACAACTTTTGATTTATATATAACCTGAACAATTAAGTGACTTAATTTTCTAAAAGCTTACCTAATTATATCCCCATTAGACCTGGTAGCCTTTAGTTTAGCATTCTTCTCAAGTAGGCAACTTTCCATTTTGCATCATCTTCCAATGCAAAGAAATTTGGATTGCTTCATGTGTAGAGAATTTCATGTGCAGACCGGAGAGAGACAGAGGGGCCGACCACTCTTAGCAGCGCATAGCGCAGCAGCTTGACAACAGGGGAAAGGAGAATATCTTGGCACCTCAAAATGGCAGAGGGCAGTTTGGATAAGGAAAATTACATTAACTAGCTTGCAGCTACTTAGAATTCGGCCATATTATCCTGTGGCCTTTACTCTTCTGGCACATGCCATGGGAACCTTCCTAACCACATTGGTTGCCATCCTGGTTTTGCATCTCGGGAATCTTCCCACAGGCATCTTTGCCCAGAGCATCCTGCAGGTACCTTCCTTCAACAGCTGATCCAGAGGGAAGTGTGCCACCTACTGAAGGACCTCGGCCACTTTCTGTACATCTGGGGCTTAAGTTTTTTCCCAATCCTGAACTTCCCAGGCCTTCACACTGCTGATTTGAATAAGTTTTTGGTTTATGAAACCATTGCAAACCATTATTGCAAACTTGGCAATTGGAAGGTCATGAAGATGGACATAAGCAAATGCAATCCGGGCCAGTTCTGTGCAATTCACGTGTAGGCAGTGTAATTTCAGATAAAAATAAGTCCTCTGTCTGAAAGCAAGTGTAAGTGTTACCCCTACATGGCCATTTTTGCCAAAAGCGGTATAAGTATCAAGAGTTATCTCTAGAACTATAGGAACAATTAGATTTAGGCATAATCAGTACAACACACGGATGCGTTGGCAATACTGACCTACACAGTATTTGCAGTTCATGTAGCAGCTACACTTTTTTAACAAACGAGTGAACAACTTCCCTTACTGCCAAGACAGTAGTTACCTTTCCTGGTGCATTTCTTCAGTTAATCATTCGGTTGAACGAGCTCAAAGGAAACTTTACCCAGTTGTTGTCATAACTTGTTGGACACACCTAGAGAGTGTCCTTTGGTTACCCGCGTCTCATGCCACTGAGCTATTCATGCCTAGCAATGCTGCATTTTTACTATCAAAAAAGTTGAAACAGATGTCAATGTTGTTTCAACTGTTGGAGTAATGGATCATAAATATTTCAACACGAACAATTGCTTTTATGAAAATCCGTGGAACTGGGTGACTGAAAATCTCTCCATTTTTGAAGCTCATCAGAGCCTTTCGCCTCAGAGTCAGTGATTTAAATTCTGTTCATGTGCATTACAGTAGATAAAACATCTAAAATTCTGTTTCACTGAATTCAACAGATAATGCATGCCTCTAAATCTTATCACATTTCTGTATTGGACTTACTTGTCCCTAAGAAATATTGTTCTCAAAAATGCTCATGAAGAATTTAATCAAAAATTCAGCTAAAAAAATAAAGAAATAATATGCTTAAGAATTAACATCTTAATGTTTTCACACTTTGAAAACATGTGCAATAGAAGTTTGAAGTGTTTCTACCAGTTTTATCACAGTCCTGCCCAACCTGTTGTACAGTACACTAAAGCCTCTGCAATGCCTGAAATGGTGCCACTCAAGGGTTCCCATAGGTAGAGATAGAAGGGAAATAAGTGTCAGGAAGCACAGAACGGGGAGCAATCTAATTCTAAACTTGCCAAGGCAGGCACAGGGTCTGTACCAGCCATCACTGAGCAAGAAAAAAAAGGTTCTGTGGAGCTATCAGCTGAGTGTTCTGCACTGGCCGAGACAACTAAGCAACTGTTGGAGTAATCCAGAAACAAAGGAGATCAAAAAGGCAACAGGGCCATAGAAATCCATAGGGTGGCAAATACCAAAAACGCTTCTGGTCATTTTCTGCCCACCGTGCCCTGAGTGGGACAGCTCTGCTGGCTGGGCCCTCAGAGGGCAGGCAAGCAGGGCGTGAGATGGGGAGACTGCTGCAGTGGCCCCACTTTGGGATTGGGTTTTGCTGAGCTGCAAACCATTCCTTGAGCTCCCTGCCCTTCCCCTGCTGAGGCACTCGTGCCAGCCACCAGGCTCTCGGGCACAGGAAGGGTGACCATCCCTTCGGCAGTGCCTGTTAAATTATTAATCCCAAGGACAGGGAGAGCCAGAAGCAAACACTCACGGATACTCTCAAAACCTAAAAATAATAGGGTGTCTTCCCTCCCTCCAAGAAAACTACCAGGTAGTGGGTATCAAACAAGCCAAAAAACCCACTTCTTGTCATGGCAGACGATTACAGCATAGGCCTGGGGCAGAAGAATGCTGTGGAGTGCAAATGTCTTAAAAACAAGATTCACTTCATTTGCTGTGAGGTTTTCCATTATTGACCCTTAAAGTCATGGCCCACTTGCATACAGATACTCAGGGGCTCGGTCCCTAAACCTTTCACTGACTGGCAGAAGAGGGTGTACCACAGAAGGGATACAGGAGACGAGAAGAGGAAATTCTTTCCCTAAACTATGTAACTGTCCACACTTTGAGGAGAATAAATCACACTGGGCTTTCATCTGACTGCAGTAGTGGCAGCTCTTATCTTTCTACTAATGGGGGGTAGCATGAATATGTCAGTCACAGTTAGCCTCTCTTTCTGCAAATGTGTGATTACTTTTGGACTTTTTCACTATTTTCAGTTTCAAAAACTATATGGAGAAGCATTCAATGAAAGTTTCAGTTTATCCTTGAACTGTTTGTTTTCTTCATAGTGGAAGAGACATTGCAGAGCACAGAATATTTTCTGCTTTGAAAACTGAAATGCATTAAAAGATCTCCAGCCGGATACTGATTTGTCATGATGTAACCGATTCTAATAGCTAAAAGATCAATATAAACTCTATTTTCTAAATACCACAAGTTTATAAATGTGAAACGCCCAGACGGCAAACTTTGTATTAACTGATTTTTTTTTTAAACTTCTAATACTTTTTGAGGCACTGTCAGCTCAATTAGGTGTTCGGCATATGTTTCACATTTCAGAGTCCATATACCATTCATCTGAAATAAAGAGATAAGAAGGGCATGTGAGGCATTAGTCATAGTCAGGAAACATGTTTCTGAAAAATTAATACATGACCAGTTGCCAGTAAGTAGCAATCTGCTACATACACAGCAAAGTATGTTATGAAGCTGCATATTTTAATGATGGTCTTTAAATGTTAAAATTGTAAACTGTAATGGAAACAACATTTCTCTAATGGAATATTTAGTATCACTTAAGACCCACTAAGGGCCACACGATGGTTCTTGTATCAATGGGAGCTGGGTAAAAGTGCGTGGAGTCAGCACGGTACAGTAGAGTCTGCAGCCAAGCTGGCATGTAAAGGTATGCCTACTGTTAGGCGTGGGGACAAACCCAGGGATTGCAGTGACATTCCCATGGGCATCAAGTTAAACAAGTGCTTAAGGGTCCTGGGCTTCACAGTCCTGCACCCTCCGTCCCTTCTCACGGGCAGCGAGACATTGCTTACTCACCACTCAGAGAAGCAGGATCTGGCCCCACTCGGTGCGCTAGCGCTCACAGCTCCCCACCTCCAGTCACTGTTTGTACACATGTCACATGGGTTTCTTACTTTTTGAGAATTACTGGATTTTTCAGGTGGGTGGACACTACTGAATTCAGGCAGGTTGCTTTCCCTAGATGTTGGTCAGTAACAATTTTAATTGTGGCCACAGCGTAATTACCAGGAGTCACAGAGATGGGGAAAAAAAAACCCAAACAGAAAAAAGAGTCAAACTGTCTTTTTGGTCAAATAGGACATTGAGAGACTCATTAAAATGCATTTTTACCCTAAAACTAAAAACTGTGATGACCAATGTAATAACAGTACTTGTTAAGGAGATAGGAAGAAGCCTGTTCAGCTGGGGAAAGTCAGTTGGTGAATACCAACCAGTGTAAGCACACAGCCATCGGCATTCCTGGCTTAAGGTCCCTGGACCATAGAAATGACTAAAAGAGCAAATTAAAACTTCTGTGGCATCTTCATTTGAACTGCAATTACATTTCAACATTCCAGAAATTTTTGAAACTACAGAAAAGTTGGCAGCAGCTCACCTTGTGCATGGTGAGCAATGAACCTCTTTCATTTAACAAATTAAAGACCGTCTTTTTGTCTTATGTTCTCTACCATAGATAAGTGTAAATGTTTGCTTGTTAAATAGTTGAGGTTAAATGTTTTTCTTTCAAAATATCAAAATTGCAACTTCTGTTTCAGAGCAAAAGTCAAAATACAGCTAGAGACAGTTCGTGACATAGGCAATAGATACTCCTGAAGTGTAAATTAACGTAGATTTTTATCAAAAGAATAAAATGTAAAAAATATTCTAGCAGCCAGATACAGTAAGAAAGTGGGAGGTGTTGGGGGTTGTGGACAGGGGTAATCACTTAATCCATCAGGTCAGATACAGGTTCAGACAAATGAAAGAAAAGTAGTCTGTTACAGGAGATAAGAGACAGATCGGAGTAGGTGACCATGTAAGCCAGGCTGGCAGATTTGCTAGTCCTCTGCAGTGCTCATCCTCCAGTGCCATCCCAGCAGGACTTGAGCGGCTGAAGAGCGTTACCCGTTGAGGTGGGTGTGACAAGTCACTGCCTGCACACACTGTGCCACTCGCGCTACCACAGCTGAAGAGGAGCATTTGTGGAAAACATAACAAACACACAAGTCCTGAGGAAGCAGAAAGCTTCAAGCTTGGCTTCAGTGAAGTGCTGATAGTGCGATCAAGAGTAAAACCCCCTTCAGACTCAAGACATAATTGTTCCAACAAATCAGGTAGCTGGTGACCTAAACCTGTCTACAGTTTGGGACCTTTAATTACACTGTCTTGGACTAACTAGCTGACTTACAGTGCAGTACTTTCAGGCTTTTTATATCCCTTATCTGCCTCTCCAAGGCCTCAGGAGACAGTGCAGCAGTTAGAAACAGCGCAGAAGTAGATTTTCCCTCCAAACCATAAGTTCTCATGCCAGAACAGGCTCATGTGGAAATCTGAATCCAAACTTATTTAAAGATATTTGGACTTTTAAATTTAGTTCTGATTACCTCTCAACCAAAACCATGCTGCACAGAAGACAACAAAGCTGTGGGAGTGCTACTTCACTGAACCAGGCTAGGGCCCATTCTCTGTCCCTGAGGACCTGCAGCTTTCTAAATGCCATCCAAAACCAAAGTGGCATCACACACGCTACCAGGCAGGAACAGCCCTGAGCCCATGCTATTCCCCAGGCTGGGCTCAGGTGTACCTGGTAGGCCACTGTTTGGCATCAGCCAACACCCTACCAGGAAGTGTGTTCACCTCCGAACAACACGCGTGAGAGCATGCAGCGGGCTAGAGCTGCCTGCCCTGGCCTCGTGTCACACATCGCGACAGAGGGAGCCCCAGGCGATGGAAAGGTGCGCCATCAGAACGTCGGGGCATAGCTGGCAACATGCAAAGAGGGGAATGAAGTATGTTCTGTCAGGGAGTGAAAAAATAAACTTATGCTGGATGGGAAGAGAAGAAACACTGAGAAGGAAATCATCTCAATTCAGGAAGCACTTAATAATATGTTTTAAGTTAAAGCATATGCCACAATATTTTCTTACTGATAGCCTGCATGCCTCAAGTTAGGCGTATATCTGAGCAGCTTACTGAGCTGGGGCTCTGCAGTGAAGTTTCACAAGCTCCTTAAAGGAATACAAGTCCATGGTGTCACTAACGGAGATGAGCTTCCTCTTCTCCATGTCTCTAGCCCTGTCGCTCAACACCTGTTCCCTGCTGGCACCAGTACCTGTGCGAGCTGTGGAGGCGAGGGCAAAATTGGCTTCTTCAGCACCTGCAACTGAACTGGACCCCAGCTGAAGACACTGGTCAAACCTCACTTTGTGTGGCCTCATCCACTGCACTCCTCCTTCAGCAAAGTCAAACAGAGATTCCAGAGTCACCACGGATGGGCCACCTGAGCCTTCACAACCTTTTTCTGAAGCAGTTAAATAACCACCATATCTCTGTGCAGACGTGGTGTAGGAAATAGATCTGTCTACGTGACTGGAAATAAATAAAAATGTATTCATTTGCATTTTCAGAACAAACATTTCTAAAAATTGTGGATTTTATTTTTCCCCCTGAAGAAGTGCCTGACAGATGGTTTGAGTGCGGAGTAGTGAGGCGCTTGCACAGTACCAATTTCCTCGTGTTCTGTCAGCTATTTGCAGTTTCTGTTGCACACATTAAACATTGAGAGCACTTCTCCATCATAAACTTCAACTTTACCTTTTAACTTATAAGAAAAAAACCCAACCCTTTCAGGTGCTGGAATTATTGGTCTCCATCATTCAATGTGCAGTGCATGTATAGACTAGTTCTCCAAACTATAGAATAGTTCATTACTCAGGAAGAGACAATAAAGTAGCACCAACCATTTGGAAGCTATTAATCTGGATAGCACCATTAGCATACACAAAACTTTATTATTGCCAGATTAAATCCATTATAAGTATCCTGAGTATCCAATCAGGTTTGTAACAGACTGACTAAAGTTATCTGCATGAATGGCTATGCTGCTTAGTGGAATGCTTTTGGTATTGGTACACATTAATCTGACTTTCAGTGTGCAGTTATTTATCACTCCGATAGACTGACTTTTATAACACCTTATGAAAGGATACTTAGGAGGTTTTCATGGGTTCTGTAATTGATTATTTTTTAAAAATTTCTTTAGGGGCTATAAGACATTTGCTAACATATCACAGTTCCATCAAGTCACATAATCCTTGATCACCGTGAAACTCAACTACATATTTTTGCCTACAGATTTTACAGGATTTAGGTTAAGAAAGCAGCAACGAAGATGAAACATAAAATATTTGAAAAAGCAGGATGTTAAATGGATTCTAAATGGATATTCAGATGACAAAACTATCATGTTGTCACTGCTCCCCGAGTCAGAGCCCTGCTTGCAGCAACTGAGTGTGCGTGCCCCTTGTCTGTTGGGACAGACTGGAATTCAGACTTCTCAAAAAAGACTTTGGATATTTTAAAGGGACAGAATAAACTCAGAGATTTACTGAAGAGAATTTTAAGAAGAAAGGTAGGATTTTTACCTGTTTAACAGAAATACGTATTTTTATCTTTCTAAGGGCAGAGAGATAGTTTTCAATCAGTTAATTGACCTGATTGCTTTAAAAGCCTGCTATTTCTTATAAGTGCTACAGATGCCAACTACTGTGCTTGTGTCTAGGTAATGCATGCTAAAATGTAGGATTCCACTAAAAATCAACTCCAGGCTCTCCTGAAGATTTTGCCAAGGGAGGCTGTGTCTTTATTGTGGCTACACTTGCTGCAGTGTGTGACTGCCTCTAAAAAGATTATTCTCCCAAGCCTTCCATATAAGCAAGAAAATAGGCCTTTTCTACAGAGGGGAAGCTGAAGCTCAAAGATTATGACTTCACTTTGTGCTGGCAGGCAGGAAAATCAGGAGGGGCAGACCTCCCTGGTGCTTTCTGTGGCCTTTCTTTCAGAGTGGCTGCAATTTCTTCCTTTTTTGTGCATTTCCACCACAGATGGATGGGGTTTGTATATAGAACGGCAAGTGGAATCAAGGGCTTGACTCCATTTATCAGAAGTCAGATGTCAAAAAATGGCTGTTATTGTCAGCAATTGCCTCCCATATATATGGATTTACATCATTATTTCTCTTCTGAGGGCGGTAGAGCTAGGCTTTCACAGGGACAAAGATGGGATGTGTTTCTTGTATCCCAGGAAGGGGAGATTTCTGTCGCTGCCCTGGACTTTCCTCATGTGACTGGGGAAGAATGTGGTAGGATCATCACCAAGATTAACCATCCCCCAGTCTCAGTCTGGTATTTTACTCCGTAGGGGGAAATACAGGCAAGGAACAAAAACAAATACCCAAGGTGCCAGGACATTGGCAACCCACTGGAATAAACTCAGTCGCAGTGCCGGTGGGCTGTTATGGTGAGGACAGGACTATGCCACTTTGCCAACTGCTGCCATTTTTCTAGTATCAGCTGCATCTTGGTGATCAGCAGAGTGGGGCTTTTTTTTCCCTACAGCTGTTGTAATTTTCCCCTGAAGCAAGAGCATATATGGCTGGGTCCCTTCTGATAAACTGACAGGGTAATAACTTACATCCCCAAATCAGATTAGTTGACAGTGAAGATACATGGGATGTGTTGTTTGAAGGACGCGAATGGTTGTTGCTGTTGTTCAGCCCGAAATAACTTTGCATTCCTGAATGCAATATGAAAACCTGCCAAGCAAAGTAGACTATCACAGCTGAACGTGTTATAAGATTGACAATAAGATACGCCTTGTACTTCAAGCTGGCCTCTTACCACTTTTTCCAAGGTTCAGCCATAACAATCATTCTTTTCAAAGTCAGATCATTTTGTGTAATTTTCCTATGTGGCATGACTCAGTTGCTTAGAAGTCTTTGAAATTCAAGAAGGAAGGAATCTGATGGAACCAGAAGCAAATTGTACTGAATTTTAAATCTCAGGGCATCTCTCACGCTCACTTTTTTTCCACTTACAATATGGGTAAATAATTTTAATTTGAGGATAAGAGGTGTAGCTTTCTCCCACCAAATGAATAGATTAAATAAAGGTAAATCCTTTTCGGACAGTCCTTTCAGGAAATACTTTTTGTTGATTAAACTGAATGGATTTACATTCTGATCTTTTTGGCTACATTTTCACTAACATCAAATCAGTTTGTGCATCTAGAGAGAAAGAGAGACGCTTACTTCACTCACTGTTTTACATGTTAGTCCTCTCTTCAGGCAAAAGCACATTTGGTGATCAATTAAATTACATTATTTAAATATCCTTTGTGACATATTCAGCAAGGATACATACATTCCCTGGGAAGACGAGCTGCTCCAGGGGAGGTCTGTGCCCATGCTCTGGTGATGGAGCCACCCCCGGAGCAGCCACAACCAGGGTGTTTTCCTGGCCCCATCCACTTTCTCCCTGCACGGCTGCTCCGGCCTCAGTCAGCTCCAGCCATGCTTGCAGCCAGGCATGCAGGGGCACGGCTGAGGAGGTAGGAGTCCAGCTGGGGCAAACCTAGCCAGATGGCCACAGGCCTGACCAGTGGTAGGGAACCTCTCATGCAACTTCGCTGCAACTTGAGCAGGAACCTTCTGACTTGTCTGAACAGGGAGAGATTTTGCTCTTGGTGCTGTCTACAGCCCCCACAGGGAATATTTTCCAGTTAGTCCAGTCTATATTTTCATGAAAAGGGAAACTTTCTCCAGACAAGGAGGTTTTTGTTACCAAGGGACAAGATAGTGTTATGTATCAGTTCCACAGGTCATGTCTGGTGACTCCTCTTAACCAAGGAAGAATGTTATTATTAATGGGAACCCAAATCTGCTTACGTGGCATAATGCAAGTGACCAGTGTGACTAAAATGCCAATCTCTCTGGCTGCAAAAGCTCCTGGTAATTTTTTTTTCTTTTTCCTTCTTGAATGCATTATCCCAGAGGTGCTACCACCATCACTGATGGGCTTGGCCAGAAGCAGGTTTGTCTTGGAGTCTTCTCTTGTACCTATGGAAGGCTTCTAGCACCTTCTTGCAGAAGCCATCCCTGTAACACC
>VZTU01012805.1:281099-294170 GCA_013400835.1 Zapornia atra | reverse complement strand
CCCCCCTCCCACTACCAAAACCTTGCCACACAAACCCAAAACATGCACAAATGAGCTTTTACTATGTTCTCAGTAGAGCTATTTCTTAAAGACTGTTTTCTGTGCTAACAATCTTCCATGTGCTCAGGAACGTCACGTGTGCCCATCCAGGGGGAATATGAATTAGCTGGGCCTATGTAGAATTAAGCAAGTAAAAAAGGAATATTGAATTCAGGAAAATGCATTTTTAATAGTCTGGAAACTATTTGCAAATATTTGTTCAAATGCTTGAATACTTTTGCCTACAAGGTGCTGTTGGGAAGAAGAATTGTATTCACAGAACTGCAACAGGCTTTCCCTGCATCCTTCTTCCCCTTTTCTCCCCTTTTTAAATTAGTAATTTAAGGGTCAAAATGTGGTACGTCATAGGTATACATGGTTGAGGCAGAGGGTAGATTCAAACTCACTCTCCCACTATCTTGATGTGAGAACCTTAATGGTTAAGCTATAGGGTGGTTGAATTTTCTACTGCTGACAGTTTTTCCTTCTTACAAAACCAGCTGTCAGCAGCCAAGGTCACAATAAGCCCTCAGTCTTACTTCAGAGATGAAACCTGAATGCTAATCTCCAAAATAAAGAGTATTTTAGTATTTAGACAAAATACACAGTCACCAAAAATAATTAAAAGAACCCTTCTCCACCCAAACACATCCTCCAGCATGTTGGAGAGAATAAAAAAGTGGTAGCAACAGATTTTAGTCTTTTCTGCTCCTGGGAAGAACTGAGACAAGCTTTCTCCTACACTTGGTAATCACTTTAACCCCTGGATAATTCAGAGAAAAGGAGTTAATCTTTCAGTTTCCTGTGTCCATCCTTCCCTCTGCTTTCCCTCAGCCATCCTTCCTGCAGTGTAACGTTATGGATCAAACAAAAAGGCTTTTCACATTTAAGTTATTTGTATATCTCATTACAGTCCAACAGTTAGATGACAATTTGCTATCCAGCTGCAGCCACAAACCTCTCACTTGGAACTCTAGGAACCTGGGGAACCATGAAAAACAGGACAGCAGGACTTGAATACTGTGAACCCCATTAAGAGACTAAATGCAGTGTGCTATCGAAAGCCAGAAGCATTGTGGGAACACCACCCAGTATAAGCAAGGGAGAAATAGTGTTAACCAGGCTGCTAGGATCTACAGCAGAATAGTTTTATTTAACTGAACCATTAGCAGGATTTAACAAATCTGTAAGTAAACACCGCTGAACAAGCAGTGCAAAAGGCAACATGTTAACAGTCACAAACCTCTACTCAGACACATGTACATCCAGTACCTGCCACTGATGTTCCTTCCCCAATCCATCACTCTGCCACATCTAACACACTGTCATGGGTGAAAAACTCCAAAGCACATAAAGTAACAACACTCCCACCAGTCAACTACCGCGCAGCAACAATGCTGAGGCACGCTGCCGTGTCCTGCAGAAAACATGCACAGCTACAACATCCACAGACCTTGCTGAGGCTAAAAACTGTGCTACTCATCTCTCAGGTACTTCATCTACTGCCCTGGGCCTTTGACTTTCTTATTTGTGGGACACATACTAGATTTCTGCAGCATCTCTAGTTTGCTGAGTTATCTGTGTGTGAAAAAGCACAATTTTTCTAATACTTTCCTGAGTTTGGCTGAGAACAGTGACAAAGGTGTGCAAATGAAGGGCTTCCTTTCCTAGGTTAGCCTCAAATGCTGCACAAGAATACAAGCATAAAAATGTCCCCTTGCTTCAGAGCACTGTAGCCTGACATTCCTCTCTTCAACTGCATAAGGAGATACAATTTTGCAGGAGGCAATGACTCTCCTGAAATTTACTACCTGCTTTGTAAAGTAGCACTTTTGAAATACATTTTAAACTGATGCTCTTGTTTCATTGACTGTCTCTTAGTTTTTGTATTGTGTCATCTTCATGATTTCAATCACACATCCCTCAACTGTCTTCTTTCCTAGGTCAGAATTTCCAGGTTTTTCTAATTTCTGAGGAGCCAACTATTTTTTCTCTGGCTTCTTAACCATTTTAGCCGCGTTCTCTGTATCTTTTCTGATTCCTCCATGCCTTCTTGAGCTGTGGTGGCTGGAGCAGCACATAGTACCTACAATGTGGATGCACTGACATCATATAAAACAGCAATATGTTTCCTGTCTTGTTCTCAATACCCTTCCTGATGACATGCAACCTTTTATTGGCTTTTCTGGATGCCACCCCACATTGAACTGATGAGTTCAAGGAATTACCAATGCTAACTCAAAGACCTTTTCTCTGAGTTGTAACTTTTCAGGTGACATTGTACAAACATGAACTGCAGATTAATTTTCCACAGTTTGCACTGAAGTATGACCCTTGCTTGCTCACCCAACTTAGAAAATTGTTTCTGCTGCTCCTTATTAATAATACTGCATTTCATTGCCCAAAAAGAAGTCTTGGATGATTTACTGCACACATCCTACTTCATGTCACCAATGAAGGTGTTGAATCAAACTGGTTAAACCACCAAACCCTGGTATTTGACCCCACCCTTAGTAGTGATCACCAAACGCTTTCATTTGCTGAAACCTTCCACCAGCTTTCAGTCCATAAAAGAATATTTCTTCCATCCTCATGGAAAATTATGTTTTGAAACAACTTCTGGTGTGAAATCATGTCAAAGATCTTTTGAAAATCAAAAATGTTAAGTCCCCTGAATACTCTTTAGCTATGTGCTTATTGACTGCCTTCACAGAACTTCAGCAGGTGATTGAGATGGCCTTTCCTTTTTTCAAGAAGCCATGCTGACTTCTTCCCAACAGGTGATATTTTTCATGTGATCCAGTGTTTTACACTGTAAGATACACTCTACTGTCTAATGGAAGATATAGTCTACAGTGTCTACTAGAATGGAGTCATCTGTTGGTCTGTAGTTCCCCTGATCTCTTTTACCACCCCATCTGTAGGTGGAAGTTTCACTGGCAGTCTGGCACAGTGGCCACCTCTATAGATGTCTGAGACAACCTGGCCAGCAGTTCTGCAATTTCACATTTGAGTTCCTTCAAAATTCTGGTTGAATGCCAACCTGCCCCAGTGACTTACTAATATCTAATTTGTCTATTTGGTTTAATTCACTTTGAATCCCTGTTCCTACAGCTGAAGGAAATGGGAACAGAGACGTGAAATAACTTGATTTTGTTCCAGCCACTGGGCCAAAGCAGTAGTTATATGTTAAAAGGAAATCTGTGGAAAGAAAATAAGGTCTAGAGATTCTATCTGGCTATTCACAAATAATCTGCATTGTGCTAAAATCATTGGAGAGAGTAGTGATAGCAATCATAAAGGTCATAACGAGGCATCTGTCAATTTGCACATCTGTCATAGTAGTGCCAGCCGACTTGCAATGATAAACAGGAGCTAAATTAAGAATGATCAGGGAACCCCATTCGCATTATTGAAGCATCATAGAGTAAGTGCAAGAGACAGGTGGCATAAGTGCTAAAACAAGGATGGAGAGTATGTGCTGCAGGGAATCAATCTACTGCATTAACGGCTAATGGCACACTCAGTGTTTATCCATTATTTATCACATAAATGAGTATGTACTGTCTAGACTGCAGAGGTGCTTTCATAACAGAGTGACACTGATTACTGAAAATTAAAAAATGAGAGCTGATCTTAATAAATGAATTGAAAATTAGCAAATGGTAACAAACTCCACATGGTATATCTGTTCACCCTAGTAACACTGGCTTTTGTTTTGGTTTCATGAGAAGCCTTTGATTCATCATTCTAATTTTAGAGTTTAGTAAACACTGCAATACCTGGGAAAAAGGCAGGGGACTTAGGACACAATTGCTTCCTGCCACTGCCATGTCACATACATTCATTTGCATGCACACTTTCATTCTGAGCTGCTTTTTGTTTTGCTTTATATTCTGCTAATTCGTTCCTTTTCCATTCTCAGTGAAAACTGAGAATATCTGCTCCTGCTGAGAGGTGGTGCTGCTCAAAATATATTGTCTATCAGTTGTGGTACAGAAACCACACTCTGTGCACTGGTTTTTAAGGTTTTAATCGTGCCAGAACACTGGCCTTGAATAAATAACCTACATGAGTTCAGGCTTGATCATGTGTCATTATCAGTGTAAGCTGTATCATTACATTCCAATGAAGAAGGATTAAATTTTCACCTCAGACCCAACAAAGGTGTTAGAAATGGACACAAATTTAAATCGTTAGTTCAATCAGGAAACCATTTATAAACTAATTCTAATGAAAGTCGTACAAGGTTATTTAGGCATGCTAGTTTATCCCTGAAAGACAGAAGAACTGTATAAAATAAGTGAGAAAGATGTAGTTCTTAAGTGTCAGTATATTAAATATCTTAAAAAGATGATTTTCACATTAAGACGATTCAGTTCATAGGGACTAGGTAGCCATTTAAAATGTTTACTAATGCTGAATGTCAGTAGTTTGTATTCACCTGCATTACACCCTATCCTCATCACAGACCAGTAATTCCTGAGAGGAGACACTGATTATATGGCAATTAGTAAGGTGTTAACTAGGCATGTTGGCTCTGAAAGTAGGTTGTGGATTTCTTCCATCTGAATCCATCATACTCTGTTCAGTTCTGTATTAAGCAGCAAGCTGTTGTCCCAAGCTGAATCTCTTACCAAGATAACAGACACACTAGGATATGTTTTCAGTGGCAAGGTGAAAAATATGAAATTTCCTCAGCTTCCATCAGGAATGCCTGGAATTTAAAAAGTCCCTCTCTCCAATCACTGCTGGAAACATTCATAACATCATTTACTCTGATAAGAGGGCATCTCTTAATAATAGGAGCCAACAACAACCAACCAACCAAAAACAAAGTAGTCAAAATTAAATGGAGTCTTCCAAGGATTTAGATCGGGTTCTGAATCCCAGTGTGCCACCTGGGCTGCTCAGAAATGATAGGGCTGCTGGTCAGTGGCTGCATAGGTACACACAAGACTTGAAGATGATTGAAAATAGGCTGTATTTTTTGCAAACTGCTCATAAACAGGATTTCTTCCACCCTCATTCACACAAATATTTTGGAAAAAAATTGAAGTCTTGTGTATTTTCAATGATCCCTAGCAATTGCCACTTACTTGGTTAATTAGTCAGATTTACCAGCTAATATACTCCAAAAAGGCATCTAAAGGCTTTCAAAGGTATCCTTATTATCATATTTACAGTCTCCAAGATTACTTCCAGCAAAGACATCCTAATTCAGCCTCTTCTTCTGGTTTATTCGATCACGCTTCATTAGCTAGTAATCATACTGCGAAGCCTTGTAATAATGCTGCTTCACATCTGCTTAAACTGCTGTCTCTTCACGACACACTTGTGTTCCTTCTGTAAACAGAAAACAACAGCAAAGTGACTTGTGGTAAGTCCATTCAGTTACTGAAATTGAGATTTGGGGGCAGGAGCTGTGGCAGCCAAATTTTTCCCAAGCACATTAAATACTCGCTTTTCTTTGCAAACACCCTTTCTTCCAGTGTGTCCTCTGCAGTGGTTATGAGTATCTTGCACCAGTACTGTCATTCAGGAAAGCAAGGACTGTGGTGATTTCATTCACCTGCAGAGAAGTTCCTGTGATGCAGCTGTCTCACAATATCTGGATTTTTATTTTTGTTCCAGCGAGTGGGTAGCAAGAATCATAACAGTCCAAAGTCATCTTGTGTTCATTTATTCACGTGTGTTTGTGGTGACTTATCTGAGCTCAAATGTGCAAGAGTGTACAGCTGGTTTATTTCTGAAGGTTGATCTAGACCTCCTGCTTCTCCCTTACTCTTCTCCTTTAAAGCATATTATCATTCTATCCTCTGCAATCAATCTCAAGTGATCATCAGACTATAAAAATATACAAAGCTGAACAAACAGGAGAGAAAGTTATTCACGGTTGTTTCCCTAAACCCAGTGTGCAATTCAGTTTTTGTATCACATCCATATATGTGTTTGTCTCCCTTTTCACCTACATTTTCAGGTCTTTACTGTGGATTTTTTTTTTCCAAGATGATTTTAAAAAAAGGCTTTCAGCTATGGAAATATAGACACAGATCAGATAAATGAGGAAATAACAGGAGTATTTTTTTGCCTACTACATCCGCGGTGGCTGTGTGTTTCTAAGATCAAGATCTGAAAGGAGGCTGGAAGAGTGTAAATGAGTTTTAATGATTTAATCCATCAGCATAGCCATGGACTGAACTAAAAAGAGAGAAGGCAGGAAAAAAAAGAATATTCTGGAGACACAAAGAGACCTTACCCGAAGATTTCTTGTTCACGTTCTAGTTTTCCAGAATATGAATCAGCTTTGACCAAACATTTTTTGATACAAGGAAGAAAAACAACAACAAAACCATAACAACAACAAAAAAAGCATCAGTATCCAGGAAAACTGGATCCATCTGTAGTGCAATATCATCACAGTACGGTGGAGACCTCCTGCCATTGTTAGCCCAGAGATATGTGAGCCTTCAGCAGCAGATTGTATCGCAGGGAAAGATGCACACTGAAAACGACACAGTCTCTCCGAGTTGTGGAAAAGACATTTTGAGGACGAGCACTAGAATAAAAAATTAGACAGAACAAGAGCTTTCTAGCTGGTGATGGAGAGAGCCTGGTTACTGCTGTATTGTCTTGCAGATAGTAAGATGCCAGAAGCGTGGCGTTCTGCCGAGAGTCGCTCCTACCGGGAGAGGAGGAGTTGGCAAGGATAAGCATCCCTTGCAGGGGGGCCAGCAGATGACGGTGGGCACCTCCAGGTTTGCTTGGCAGCCCAAACGCAATACAAGCTTCTGCAAAGTCATCACAGCCAAGCTAGTTTGAAAAACTGGCTATGCTAAGTCTTTGAGAGTTGGTTAAGGTTGTCCTTGCTAGCTAGAGTGCTGTCTCCGCTGCTGAATGAAATGGCCTCTGTATTCTGGCTGTTGTACTAGATGCATGCTCCTGCTCGCCCTTGGTCTGTTAAACACCACTGCAACTGAACCAAAAAATGATTTGTCCATTCACAATAAGATCCTTCACATTTACTCTGCTTTCCAGTGCTGCCCATTAGAGTTATTTGTCACAGAAAAGAATCTGTCGTTTGTTTAAGAAACTAATGTGTTTTTAAATATCTCAGGCGTCCTTAGAAGTCCAAGATATAACTGGGTGAAGTATAATTTCATATTTATAATTTTAATATAAATGAACAAATAGTTCTTGCTGAGATGAACTTCCAGTCAGCACACAAGGCAGCAATTTTTACTAGTCCTGTTTTATGCATGAGAATTTGGGGTAGAGACAGGGTGCAGACTAGTAATTCTGCAACTTTTGATCAGTGATTTAGGAGCAGAGATTTGTTTCAATTCAATTCCTAAACTGCACATGTGAAGTCTCCAGCAAAAAATTAACAATCATATATCTCTTCTATGCTGGCAGCACTACAGAAGTGGTGTGAAGCACCTGCATTATTCCTACGCCTTGTTTCTCATCCCACCTCTAATCCCTCTGCCCGGGTGTTCAGAGCAGGTAGCACAGTCAAGCACTCGTGGGATTTAAGCCACCAGAGACATGATTTTAACAAGATAATGTAAAAAGTGGAGGCAGACCTGGCTAGTTATGCGTTCATCACATATGTACCTCCATTTACACTACAACACCACAGGCTGGAAAGGATTCTTGAGATCAACTAGTTGAATCCTCCTGCTCAAGCAGGGGCAGCTACGGCAGGTCGCCCAGGACCTGTGTCTAGATGGGTTTTGAGTATCTCCACAGTTGTAGAGTCCACAGCTCCTCTGGGCAACCTGTTCCCATGTTCAACCATCCGGACAGTAAATAGCTTTTTCTTATGTTCAGGTGGCATTTCATGTGTTTCCAAGGTACAAGGTAGCAATTGTTATGTTAGTTCTGCCTTCTATCAAGAGGGCCTAAGAGAAGGCAGACGCTCAGTACACAGTTACACATAGGGTTACATTTTCTGGCTTTATACCTGTTTGTGGAAATTTGTCTTCTTTTGCATGTATTTAATGAATAAGAAGCTGGCTCATTTTTCTCCATGGCAAGTAGTTCTGCTTTTTCACTGTTCGCTGATACTCCAAAACAATACCACATATCCAGCCTGTTCAAGAATTTGATGACAGGTAGATGTGGTGTAAGGGATGAGTTCCTAAAACAGGGCAGCAGGTGATTTATGACTGTGCACTCCATGTACCTAAGCTATTTCCCAAAGGCTACATCCCTCTGAGAGATCGTGTGCTACAGCAGAAGAATGTTTGCTCTGGTTCACAGAGGGTCACATCATCTGTGGGCAGGTAGAATGCTCCTGGTGTGTATTGCTCTTTTACACCTCAGAGGTAACCTTCCATCCCCGCCCTAGCACTGACTGATGTAAGCAGCAGACAGCGTATGAAATGAAGATATAAAATCCTTACAGTGAGACAGCATTTGTTGCACACAAGGTATCTGAGCCAAATGTGAAGAAATGTTAATCTGCTGACACAGTTCCTGCTTCACTTATATATTCAAAGCTCTTGCTTTGTACAATAAGGCTTTTTCTTTATAAAATCATCACTTTGGGAAATTCTAACTTAACGGGGAGGCTGAAGAGAGCAACTTTTATCTGCTCATTTCTTCTTTATAGCAAGAAAATTCACAGTGGTTCAGGATGACGCAAAGATTAACTTGCATAGAGGATGAAGGAATTTCCAGCTGCCCCAAACTTTGTTCCACTTATCTCCTGGTTGTCTCTGGTCCAGCACTATTTCCCATTGTTAAATATATATATGTATGCATGCATGTATGTATGTATGTATGTATATCTATAAAACAGTACAAAATATGCCAAATTAGTGACTTTACTGCTATTCTCAAGGCTAAATTCAAAATCAGTTGGCAACAGTCAGTCATTATATGCGCAGGTAGCTCCAGAAGTCTTACAAAACAAACTGTTCCTTACACCTGGTATAAATGCAGTCTTTTATTATCCTTTTTTTCACCATCCTTCAATTTTTATCATATCTGTTCAAAACACATGAAGAAATAAAAACTTGCCTAAACTTTATTAGCAGTATTTACAATGGGCCCAGTTACAGCAAATAATTAAAACATTTTGAGTTGAATCCTCCTCTGATATGCGGGGCGATTTACTACCCAAGTGATAGTTCATCAGACTGAAGAGCTATCTATAAAATATACACATACCAACTGAGAGAATTTCTAAAAGCTATTCTATCTTAGGCACAGGTAAGCTTTTTATTTCCCCCACAATAATTGCTACTTGCAACGTTTCAATAATTTCACTTATATCCATTTCAAGAAAGCTTAATTTTTGCATGTCTGCTTACGTGGGAGTCACACTCCCCCAAATCCAGGTACACTTACCTTGGCATAGCTTGTACGCTCTGCCTCAAATATTAGAAACTGCAGTATCAGGATCCTGTGTCCAGCATCACCACGAGCACACTGTGGCGAGGCAGTATTACTGACTTCCTATGAGTCTGAGCATGCATTGTTATGCCTGTTATTATTACTATTGCTTTGGAGACAACCACTGCCACAAAACTCTTAAAGCATTCTCATCTGCTACCCTGCATAGAAAAGATTAAAACTTGGACTCCAAGATGTTACTTACACTTTCTTCTGTCCAAGTGCCAACTAGCAAAAACTTCATGCTACTCGTTTTATATTAACAACTGGATGGGAAATCCACCTTTTTAGTTCTCTTTTCCACTCAGTTTTCTGACAGATTTTTAGGCATCTTGCTTTCCTCTCCTGTAGTAGACAACATTTAGTAACATTTCCCATCCCAGACCTACCAATGCATTGTAAAGCTGTTTTTCATCTCTACTGAATGACAAGTACGACCCATGTCAAACTCTCACTTTCAAATAAATGTACAGCTTTACTGTATATTATGACACACGAAAATTCAGGTCAGGCTTTTCACAATTTACATACAAACAAATATTTAAACGTCAAGATATGAAAAAATCACAGGCTAGCACTGAATATCATATTTTACATGCTACATAGCCTATCTATGATTTATGAATTTAATAAAAGCACAGAAATGTAAACTTTTTATAAGGTACGAAAAAGTTGCATTCATGAAACAATACAAAAGGCAAATTAGCAAACTTCTCATTTTTACTTCGCTGAAAAAAAGAACAAACCTAAAGGAAAACAAAATCCCCTGCAAACCCATTTCAACCACACACACAAAAGGCTTTGATGCTTGCCTCCCAATAGCCAGGGAGTATGAAGTCCACAGTAGCGCATAAAGGATAATGGCAGCCTACAATCTCATTAGCCCTTACTATAATACTGTCCAGAGATTCAACAGCTACTTTTTTAGAAAGGACACAGGCACAAAGAACCCATCCACAAATTAGTTAAATTTCCTTTCAAAGGTCTAGAAATGCATAATAAAGAAGAGTCTTTGATCAGGAGGGAAGCTTGGCTGAGCCTGGCATGTTAGCTAGCCTGCCCTGAGATTTTCCTGACTGAAAGAAAATAAATGAGGAACAAGAGTGCTTACACATTTTGCTTCATTTAGATTTTCACCTTGGCTTACAAGGCGGAGTGGAAGTTTTTCTTCGTATGAGGCTAGAATGTTCTGTGAGCTTTGCTGAGGTTTCTATGGAAGAGTGGAGAGCAGAACTGAAGAGCATTCAGATGGGGCTCCAAGAAGCCCAAGTAGTTTTTCTTTAAGTTTGGAGGATGCTGTGAGCCTGGAGGATGTTTAAATGCACATGGCTAAAAGGCAAACTGAGAACGGTGGTTATCAAGTTATGTCCAGTGAGCACTAATGTCTGTGGTGCTGTATCAGTGACACAGAGGTGACCCAAGGAGTGAATTCCTGCACATGACAGGAGGAGCTGCAGTTAGAAAAGTAGGGGACGAACTGCCTGAGGCTTAGACAGCCCCAAACTCTTCCTGTCAGAGGCTGGTGGCAAGACACAAGGGTGTGCATGGGCATGTAACCAGTCATGCTGTGGAGTTCTGCACAGAGTAACTTGCCTTTGAGAGCTTACAAAGCTTGAGTCCATTGCGACTTGCACACTAAGGGTGCCTCTAGAGCAGTACTGCAGGTCAAAAAAAGAGCAGATCTCCTGACCATCTGGACTTACACTGAGCTCTGGTTTATAACTTGACAGAGTTTCAGAAAGCAAGCTGGATTCCTTTTGAATAAAACCAAACCAGAAGATGTGCTCCAGGGGCTCACTAATGGACTCCAGCCACTAATGAATATTCAGTCCACAGCTCCAGATAAGAAGCAGTCTGAAGTGAAACCTCCTGCAATGCACACAGTACAGACATCAGGTCCTCGGCAGCAACTGTGCTGCTCTGCAGATCCCCTTGCATTGGTGCATGCCGCTAATGCGTTTAGTCTGATCTCCCGTTGTATTGCAGGCTACTGGTCTAGTCTGCAGTTCCACTGAAGACCGTTTCATTGCATCCAGATGCCTGTTACACTGAACCTTGAGACTTAGACGAGACCAAACCCTTTTAGCCTGTTAAGACTTATATCATAGAATCATAGAATGGCATGGGTTGGAAGGGACCCCAAGGATCACAGAGCACCAACTCCCCTGCCACAGGCAGGGCCACCAACCTCAGGCCTGGATCTACACAAGGTTGCTCAGGGCCCCATCCAACCTGGCCTTGAACACTTCCAGGGATGGGGCATCCACCACCTCTCTGGGCAGCCTGTTCCAGCACCTCACCACTCTCTGTAAAAAAACTTCCCCCTAATATCTAATTTAAACCTTCCTTCCTTTAGCTTTAATCCATTCCCCCTTGTCCTGCCATTGTCTACCCTTTTGAAAAGCTGATTCCCCTCCTGTTTGTATGCTCACTTCAGGTACTGGAAGGCTGCAATGAGGTCCCCCCTCAGCCTTCTCTTCTTCAGGCTGAACAAGCCCATCTCCCTCAACCTCTCCCCATAGGGGAGGTGCTCCAGCCCTCTAATCATCTTTGTGGCCCTCCTCTGAAACCTCTCCAACAGTTCTACATCCTTCTTGTATTGTGGGCCCCAGATCTGGACACAGTACTCCAGATGGGGAGTGGCACAAACAGCAGAAGGATCTGACTGCCTGATGTACTTACTGGGGCTGTGAACCCCGGTAAGGCAAGGTAAAGTAACCCAAAGGAGCTGGTGGATAATTTGTTCACCCTGCTTCTAGAGGATTCTTTGTCCATGCCTCTGCATATGCAGATATCTTAAACTGTGCTAGTTTCATCTCACATAGCTGTTAGCATGTGCTCTAAGCAGCCCTTCAGTTTGCAAAAACTTGAGTATAGTGGATACCAGATGAAGAGGCTTTGACTCTATGTAATAATAAAAGTAGGGAACACATTGCACAGTTAGTCATTGATTCTTTTTGCCTTCC
The DNA here is from genome assembly GCA_013400835.1 of Zapornia atra. Taxonomy (NCBI): domain Eukaryota; kingdom Metazoa; phylum Chordata; class Aves; order Gruiformes; family Rallidae; genus Zapornia; species Zapornia atra. The sequence continues at coordinate 281,763 of VZTU01012805.1, read as the reverse complement.
AGTAGCACAACTGTGATGAACTACCTTATTGTTCAAATATTTATTTCAGACAGAGAGATGTAGGGAGATGGTGTTTATAGAATCGGCTTGTCTATCCAAGCCCAGACATCACTGCTGGTGGTTTTATCCCCTCAGTATATTCTATGATTCTTTGAAAATAACTTTTCTGGTTGGTGGAGCTCTGCAATCAAGCACTTCAAGACCCTTTCAGGTTGTAGAATTGCAGGCCCCAGACCCTCTCAATTGCTCCTAAGCATCAAGGATCTCTCAGCTGATCAACCCCCTGCTGACAGAAACAGTGGTTCGTTTCCTTTGAAACAAAGCCTGGTATAAATCCCTTAGATCACACCAGTGCTCACCAACCCAACCAGCTCCTTTCACTTGATTTCCTCCTATGACATGTTGGGGTTTTTTTAGTGTCCTGCCACTTATTTTATTTTCTCCTGGCCTAAAGGAAGAGAATGTGGTCTCAGGGCCTGCTCAGAGCCAGCATGCCGAGTGTGGAGATCCAAGCCTTTCCAATCATGGAGGCCAGCTGCTTCTGCAGTGACTGTCTTCTGCCCCCTCAGAGGGCAGGAAGCCACGGCCCGTGGGAGCTGAGGGCACCAGCCTTTGTGACGACCTCCTGGTCCCTGGGACTGTATTATCACGCCGGGAGTTAGCG
>VZTU01012805.1:238564-280481 GCA_013400835.1 Zapornia atra | reverse complement strand
GGCGCGGCGGGGTCGGCCCGCCAGGCAGAGGGCGATTGGGGGGCGGGGAGGGGAAAGGACGGGGTATTCCCCACCGCTTCCCCGGGAACCACCCGGGCTCTTCCCGTCCGGCCCGGCCGCGGAGCTACGGCGTGCTCTTCAGCCAGCCTGCTGCTAGCAGCGCCGGCACTGCCGCCGCCAACCACCCCTCCAACCCCGCCTGCCCCGCGCCGCTGCCACCCTCCGCCGTACAGCGCGGCCTCCCCGCTCCGCTCCGCCCCGGCCGGGGCCGAACGCGGAGGCGCTCGGAGTCCCGCCCGCACGGGCGCGCACACACACACACATACACACACACACACACACGCACACACACGCACACACGGAAGTGCACCCCGTCCTGGCTCCCAGCCCGCCGCCGAGGCCGCCCCGGCGCAACGTGCAACATGGCGCTGGTGCCCTGCCAGGTGCTGCGCGCCGCCATCCTTCTGTCCTATTGCTCCATCCTGTGCAATTACAAGGCCATTGACATGCCCGCGCATCAGACCTATGGAGGCAGCTGGAAATTTCTGACCTTCATAGACCTGGTAAGTGTCCCCGGCGCCCGTGGCCCAGCCCCCTCCCTCAGGCTGCCCGTTTAACGGCCGCGGCCCCGCGCGGGAGCCCCCGGAGGGGGCGGCCCTGCTCGACGGCAGCGCCATGAGGTGACCTTAAAGCGGGGACGGCGACATGTTGTGACTCCAAGGGCCTGCCGTGAGAGGAGACAGCCGGACACCGCGGCAGCGGAGCCGGCTGGCTTGACCGGAAAAATACACGGAAAGCGCCGAGGGGCCGCGGGGAAGGTGCGCCTGCCGCCCGGCCCCCGCGGTGCCGATGCCGTGTTTTGCCTTTTTTAATGGCTGACAGTAAACGCCACGACCCGCCGGTCCCAGTATTTGTCTCCCGTGTGCTGTCAAAATAGAAAACACGTCTTGCTCCCATCTGAGGAACCCATCCCTGATAGGTGCAAGTGTGTGAGAGCCACACAAGAAACGTGGGGCAACGCAGCTCGACGGATCCAGTTCATTTTGGTTATAAATCCACAGAAGAGCCTATGAAACAAAAGATGTTTCGTTTCACTTCTCTTCTTAAGGGCCCAGATCTGGGCTGGTTTCCCCCTGAGCTTCCCAGCCCAGCTGCCTCTACAGCAGTGTTTCCCTAGTGCAGAGGGGCAGGAGGCAGTGAGGAGAGATGGGAGCAGAAGCTTGGTTTCTGGTTCAGAAAGATGATAGCCAGCTCACACCTAGTACCTAGCTCAAAATAGTTATTAGTTTGTTGGGTTTTGGTTTTTTTTTTTTAAAATCCACAGTGTAAATAGGCGAGAAATATTGCAGTTCCTACTGAATTACAGAGGAGTCCTGAAATGCAAGTATTTCAGTGCTTCCCGGTGATAAAATCTCACTCAGAACCTCCTTGTAGATTCACGAGTGCTGCTACTATTGCCACCATGCTTCATATCCAGTCAGTAGGTTGAGTTTGTGAGTTTGGAGGCAAAACTCAAACACCATTAACCTGGTAGGTCAAGTGTGCAAATTTCTGTATCAGGATTAAGCTAAGGTTCACCAACGTCCATATTTTATTTGGAGACAAGAAGCACACACCATATTTTGCATTTAGCTGGGACAGTTTTTGTATTGGGTGCCAAAATTTGCTGGATCACTGAGGATCTACAGCTACAAGTAGTACTTTTGCTGCTATTGTAAAGGAGCATCTTAAGGCCTGATATTTTTCTGGTAGGCAAACTAGAATCTATTTTTTTCTTCTTTTGATCTGCTGAACAGTACTGTCAGTAATACTAATTGATAGAAGTTATCATCAAGTCCCAGTGAATTAGGGGGGAGCTGTTGACCTCAGTGGCACTTGAATTGGAAGTGAACCAACAAAAGCTAAAAGCCAGTGATCTTGTCTTTGAGTCTCCTTCACCTTTTTCTCTGTTCTCCTAGCCCTGAGAGTTACTTGAGGATTAAGTGAACTGAGGCTGTCATACAGTGAAAATAACATTTGACACTACATGATATTCATCATTTCCCAAAAATTACAGCCTGCTGTCTGTGGCAAGTTCATGTGGACTTTCCCATCAAAGCATGCGTCTGGTTCAGGCTACTTCTGCCACAAGCCCAAAAGGTCAAGGCAAATACGTAGTGCTTTCCAAAATCTCTCGAGCAGTTATCAACTGTAGCTACTCGTTCCTCTCCTTTAACTAGTAGTTGTCATGTGTTTCTCTTAGTCCAGTCTGATGGTTGAGAAAAGGTTAGCAATTCCTTATAGCCTTCAATCCTTCCAAATTACACACAATTGAACCACCACGGCAGGGGGCTTGGAACTAGGTAATCATTAAGGTCCCTTCCAATCCAAACCGTTCTCTGATTCCGTGACTTGAATGCCTTTCTCAGGGACTAACCAGTGCACATAGATCTCTCCATTTGTTAACAATATTTAGTTATGTCCAAATGGCCATGGTAGCGTTTTATCTAAGCAAATCTATCTTACTGTCTCCTGGGATGACTGGGAGACTTGAAGAAAGAAAACCTGTTAGATTCCTGAGGAGGATACCAAGAGGCGTGGTTGGAGGATGTTAGGCACATTTCCAAAATGCCGTGTGTTCAGTAAGTCTTGAAAAGCTCTTCCATAAGTTCCAGTTTCCTCAACCATGTGCAGTGTTCCTGTGTCAGTCACATTCAAAGGCTGTCTAGACAAAATATCAGCAATGCCAGAGTCTTGGCAGACGTGTGTTCTTGCTACAGATTGTACCTCCACAAGCAGAGATTTCTTCTTTGACATCACAGAAGCACATAGACGTTCTTTCTGTTTCCAAAACCTGCTACTAGTTTTTGAGAAAAGTGAGTTTGTGACTGGAATCTGAAAAGTAATTTGGATTTTTTTTCACCTGTCCATTTGTAAAGGGACATTTCAGCCTCAGCATCAATAAATGTCTTGGAGATTTAGGTCGCTGGCTTTGCAGAGTTGCTGGTGAAATGATTTACAGTTATCTGCTGGTAATACGGTTTTGAATCGAAATATGAAAAATTAGTAGTTTGGGCTCTAAAACACAAGACATAGTAAAGCATTCTAAATGCATGCATTAATCTGAACAGTAGACTTGGAGCCCTCACACAGTTACCTGGAATTGAGCATTAAGAGGAAGTTGTTTAATACAAAGCTAAAGGCTGGAATGTCCCCGTCCATCCCTTGTCCATCCATAATATTTTGGATGGTTGTACCTAAATACGATTTTCTTGGGTGCCAGTATTAGCACTTGACCTCCCCTGTCCTTGAATTAAGAAAGAAAATAAGCACATACTATGGCTTCTTTTAACTGCTGTGATTCTGAGGACTGACTCATGTTTTTCACAGTTGTGAGTGCGGTGATAACATTCCCTAAAATGACCATGTCAGTGGAATATTTTTCAGGCTTATGAAGCAGTATACTGGCAGTATGTTTTGCCATTACACTGGTGATGCTCCTCACTGTTGCTACTAGCAATCATTTCTCCACTCAGACTTTCTCTCTGGTATGTAGAGCTGGTAGATACTTACCCACTTAATCAAAAGATGGTAAAGGCAAATCCTTCAGAATAAGAGAGTGGGGGGGCGGGGGGAGGTGGGGGAAGGTTGTCATTTGTAGAGTGGGAAACTGAGGTATGAAGAGTAAAGAGTTGTTGCCAAGATCAGTCAGTGGGCCCAGCAGATCAAATTTATGAACTGAACGTTCAGGCTAGTTCAAAACTACATGATGTTGTCTTCATTTAGCCTCACAGCACAAACCGAGCCCCAAAGTTTGTTTCTGTGAAAGCAGCAAAGAACCAGATTCAGAGAGGATATTTCAAGACATGTGCCTAAAATTTCCTGTAGAACTGCCTTTGTTAGATTCATCATTTTCTGCTTTACTTGAAGAGGCAGAAAGATTGTGATACTTGAGTTAAAGATAACTGGGTAATCCTGCATATGGTGCAACCACACACCTTTCTTTATAAATACACAGATCCATGGCAGCAACTTATATAAAATGGAAGATCCTTGTTGTTGCAGAGGTTGAGTTTGTTGTTCTCTTGGCCCTCTTATTGTTGTTGTGAAAGGAGGCAAAAGTAAAGAGAATTTGTATTCTGGAATAACGTGGAGTCTGTGGGTGTTGAAGAGCAGTTCTACTTTTTGTGTTTGGATGTGTGTGATAATTAGCAGAGGAATAGCTTGGAATTAAAGTAACTATGTATCTCCTTAGTAAGGGGTGCCTGGTCTAAATAGCTTCATATTTTCATTGTGCAATTTCTATGAAAACCTTATTCCTCAAACTAGAGTAAACCAAGATACTACTGCACATACATACGCATTCGTTAACGAAATCCTGTTTGGGTTTTTCTTTAATCTTAAGGTCTCTCTTACAGGCAGAACAGGGTACTTATAGAGACAAAAAGCAAGGCTAGATTTTTATAGGCAGTCTCAAGTGTTATGTTTTATGATTAATGGTCCTATTTGGAATAACAGAATGTTAATGGGGGAATTCATATGACTTGATTCAGGGCAGCCAAAGCTAGGGAGGTATTGATTTTGCTCGTATATAAATCTGACGGGCCTTATATTTTTATTATTCCTTTGAAAGAAATAACAGGATGTCTGTGTATGAACTTTTATATGTTGTCTGGCAGATGGAGTTCTACAAAATACAGGTAATAGCTCTGTTCCCAGCACATTTTTTGCTAGTGCACATTGCATTTATTTTGCAGAAAATACCTTTAGGTTTAGTTTGAGTACGTTTAAATAAGTTGACCAGAACTTAGTTCATTTCTTCTTACCAATTTCCATTTTAGAAGGGCTTGTTAACAATAGCATTAGAAACTAGAGCTGGTAGATTTGTCTTTTACTTATTTAGTGCATTTAATTACTTACATCGTCTAGACAAAAACAACAGAAAAAGCTTGTTGTCTAGAGATGCATCATCTAGACAACAACAGAAAAAAGCAGCTTAACAAAGCATGGCTGAAAATTATAGGTGGTTTCTGCTCAGTTTGCATTTAGTCATGCTCCACACCACAGAGGAGAGAAGCGGAAACATGTTCCACACTCTGTGGAATATAACTATGACTCTATTCCGTGATTTTCTTTACTAAAATGAATTTCACCTTCTGCTTTCCTCTTTTATCCTCTGTAAAGTTACCATCATATTAAAGTGTTTTATGTTTTTTGGGTGAAGAGATTAGAGAAGTGTAAAATATTACTATGTATTATTCCCAGAGGTAATTCATCACAAACTCTTAAGTATCTCAGAGTTGTTACTGTAACAGAGAATACAGTCAGCAGAGGGTTTATCAATTTACAGAGGAAGAAAGTAAGAGATCACTTTTTGAGGGAGTAGCAAGGTGAGGTTTCCTAATGGTGCTTAATGTATTCGAGAGAAAGGCAGTGATATATGTAAGGGAGCCTTTTAATAAATGTATGGTTTAGAACTTTCTTTTCCTTGTTAGGCTGTAAACATGTCAGAGAAACTGTTATGTATAACACCATGGATGCAGTAATAAAAATGTAGCAGTATCACCATTCCTTATTCATAGGGGCATGTTTTCCGTTTGCTGTTGTTAGCACTATTACAAATTGAGTGGAATTTGAGCACTGCAGTGAAGAGTTCCATTTTCACATTGCATTAGCATGCCTTTTACAATTGGACTTAAATATGTTGAACATTTAATTTGGGAATTCTTAGGAAAGTTATAGCTGTCTTGAAATATTTGCGTTGGCAGTAGGGTTGGCAAGGGAAGGAAGAGTGAGGGAGAGGACAAATTGGGATCACTTACTGATGATAGATTTAACTAATGTCAGTAATATTATTTTATAACTTGGAGTATGTAAGTGATAGGTAACAGCACTGTGTTTTAAACCAGGGAAAAGTCTGTAGAGTTTTGCCAGGACAGTGTCAAATGACAAAGAAGTTGGTGGAATAGTCTTTCTGTTCCCTTTTGAAAAAAAAAAATCCTATTTATGTTGTGTTACAATTGAAAGATTTTCTTTACAATTCTACTATAGTGGTAAGGATAACTCAGATAATCCTATATGCCTCCATATGGCAAATTGTTATTTTTTAAAAATAATTAGTTCAAACAAAGACAACACACCTAGTGTTCTATATTAGTGTTCTGTGCTGAAGTCACAGTTGGAGTTGTCTTATTTGTTGTGAATGTAAGTATATAACAAAATATTTAATCTGTCTGTTTTTGACATAAGTATATTTGTCTTATCTTAATGAGGCCATATAAGCTTATACAAGAAACACATTTTGAGATTGATCTTGTTAAGTTGTAGTAAAGATTACTATATAACCTGTCAAAAATACTCTTATCTGATAACAGAAAAATTCAAACTTAGTGTTTTAATTAAAAATATTTTTAATAAAAATAAAATTCCACTGGAATCTTTGCAGTTACATGAACTTGAGGATGTATAAAGACTTGTAGGGTAGAAGGCTGTGTTGGTAGTCACTTGCTTTGTCCTTTGGCTAAAAAAAAAACAACCCAAAACCAACTTGATGAATCTATCTGAAAATGAGGAAACACTCCCATGATAAAAATCTTACTAACTGGGTTATAAAAAATTCAGATGTGCCAGTATGCCACCATACAACAAAATATGAAGCTGTTTAAATACATAAATAGAAAAAAAGCCCCAAAACCCATAATGAAATTTAATCTCCTCTGACATTCTACAAAAGTAATTTTGGAGATCTGAACAGCAGGAACTCCTTGTCATGTGGAGCTTTTGACTGCTCACGCAATTCCAGTCAGTAAATGTTAACACTGGATGCCGGTTTGTATGCTTTCTGCAGAATTCAAGAGTGAAACAAATACTGGTGTGTAATAAGTTCACAAACAAAAGTAATGTTTGTTATTGTTTGCAGCACACACATGGAAATTCTCTCAGTGTGGGGTTATTTTCTTTAAAGTCTTTGAATTTGAGGTCTGGTCTTCTCACCTGGCATGGCCAAGTGTGTGTGTGTGTGTGTGTGTATGTATATATACAGTGGATGAGGGAGAAACAAAACTGACAGTGCCTTGGCTTCTTTTGTGAAGTGACCAAGGTGAAGCACAAACTCCTTGTTTGCTTTTTGAATGGGTGAATATGAAAAGCTTTCTTCCTCCTAATGAAAGTTTTTTCAAATTTTGCATTATTTACCTGCATTTCTTTGAATAACTACGTTTCTCCCCATACAGTAGTTTCCAAAGCTCTGATTTTGTTATTAGTGTTCAAAGCCTTACAGCCTACGTTCTGTTACTCTTACTATGTACGATGCAAGGTTTTTTTCAACTCGACATAGTTAAGTTTGCTGCCACTTAAAAAGCTGTGTTTAACTTTAGTGGATGGAAAAGCTAACTCAAGTCTGAAGGAAAACAAAATTGTTTGGGAGCTGAAGTAAAACCTACAGTCTTTTTGGAGAGGAAAAAACTAAAGTAAATTAAAATTTATAAACATGTTTTGTTAAGACTTAAAAAAAAAAAGTCCCTCTCCCAATTAGAACTGTGATTAAGCATTTAGAAGATTTCATCATCATTTTGCCAGTTACCTCAGGATATTTTACACTCTTTTGGCATATAGTTGGCACTGCTTGTTGGTTGTTTTTTGGGGTTTTTTTTTCAATATACTGCAAAATTTAGAGATTCTGTTAAGCTGGAAACAGGTTAAGCTCATGGGAAATGCCAGGAGAAAATCAGAACCTGACTTCAGCTGTATAAAGGCTTCTTCTGGCAACTTAGGCAGGTCCATGTGGTTTTCCCTGGAGAGTTTGAAAGCAGCATTTCAGTGCCTCTAGTTGCATTCCCTGAACATCTTGTCTTGCAACTGCCTTTGCAAGCATCCTGTTTACAGTGGGATTTCCAAACAAATACTTGCCAAAGGGTGCAATTATATCGTAATTTCCACATAAATCTGTGCACAGCTGACTAGCTCAGGTATTTCTGCAGCAGTTGTCTGTCATATTCCTTGTTTCAAAGTTCTTGTGAACTCTACAGTGTAACTTAAAACAAAACTCATACCTGATGGATTTTTTTACTAGCTGAGTATTAGGTGTCCTGGTAAATATAAACCAGAGGAGAATATACAGAAGAACAGAATGTCAAATCCCTTGCTAATTCACTGCGAACTTGTAAAGCAAAGCACAAGGGTTGGTGGGGTTTTGCAACATACTCGTTTAAGTGGAACAATTAGAGGCCTGAAGCTTCTACAAATGCTGCTAGTCACTTCAGACTGTTTGAATTGGTTGTGCTGGAACTTAGCAGAGAATTTCAGTTCTATTCTGTTAGGAATTTATTGGCTTGTTTTTTGTTTTGGGAAGTGCTGCCCATATTTGTGTATTTTTTAAACCCAGGTCTTTATGTACTGGAGGGTACGTTTACTTTTTCTGCCCTCCCTCCTCTGTTTGCATATATTTTATCAGTTGTCTTGAAGCCTTCTGGTCCTGGCAGCACATAAGTGACAAATTGTTATTTATTATTATTGTTAGTATTACTACAGTTCATTAGGAGTGGGAGTTCCACATGCAAAGCATACGTGATATGTCTTCATTCCTAAATGTACCTGCTCAGATGCAAAAAGGAAGACAAAGAAACTTCTGACTTTAAATGCTGCTATATACATTGCTAAAATGCATGAATGCAAAAGGGATCTTTTCTCCACAGGATACTTAATGGGCTTGTGGCTGAAGTGGTGGAAACATTTCATACAGCTGATGTTCGGGATAGCATCTCTGTGTGATCCTGAGACAAGGCAATATAGGACTCTTGACTCTAGAGGAGCTGCAGGTTGTTTAAGGCCAATGCTTGTGCAGGCTCAGCTCTGTAAAGGATGCAAGGAGAGAAGGTGGAAGAGAAAAGGGAGATCCAGTAGATGACAGCACTTTGTATCTGGGGTGAGTAGGTGAGGGAGTGCACCATGCTGATGGCCTTGTGTTGTGCCAAACTGGTATTTAGATACTTGACTGCTGGGTGTGAGGAGGAAGTACTGGAAAGCCAGAGGTGGAGATACAAAGTGGCTGGTATTTCTCCGCTAAGCACCTTGTGATAGCTCCCTCAGACATCCTCCCCTTCTTTGTCCTCTCCTCCATTTCTTCCTCCCACATAGTGTCCCCACACACAACTCCTTCACACCCTGGTGGCACAGGGCCACTTCCCTGCATGTAACTTGTTTGGTTCAGCGTGCTTCTGCTCAGCGGAGGCTGCTTGCAAACCTTTGTCCTCAGAAGCCATATGCACCAGCTGATGCAGAGGTCCCTGTCTGCTGTTCACTTAAGCTTACAAACGAATTGTTTGCTCCATGCTGTGAAAACTTTCTTGACCTGAGTTTACTTGTTACTGCTGTGTTCCAATAACTGCAAATTTGCCCGTGGATTAGACACAATTGTCTGCATTCCTGTAGGTCTCAGGAAGTGAGTCCTACGAATGCATGAGGCATGAAGGAAACCTCTGCTGTGGGGACCTGCTGCGCAGCACCCTACTTTTAAACTGGACATTCAGGAGGCTGAATGGGATTTGGGGTGTTTGGAGGTGGATATCCACCTTTGTGTACGTTTGACATAATAGTTACTTACTTATGCTGCATATAATTTGAAAATACCAAACTGTTCATGAAAGCTACTTCGTGCTATAGTCTCCATATGCTGCACACATCTATGAGTAAATTGGCCTGCTGCTACTGAAGTCAGCTTAGATGAGCAATTAATGAACCATTGATAGAAGGTTGCAGTGGTTTGAGGTACCAGAGGCTGTGAAGTTTCTGAGCGTCAAAGAACTCTAGCTAACAAGAGAGAGCAGACAGCTTTCAGGTCAGCTGTCTCATGACCTACCATGGCTAGAAATGGATATTCCGGTATTTATTAAGAAGCTAATGATGTTTCTAATTCTAACATATGATTATAGAGGATTAGTATTCAAATCTCCTTGACTCAATGCCAGTATAATTTCAGAAGCTAAACAGCTCTGAATTTCCAGAGATTACATTCTATGCTAATAAGTCATATGGCATTGCAGGCTAAGTTTTATTTTCTTTTCCTCATGGTTTGGGGCAGAAGCTACTAACATGACATTGCCAAATTATTTCAAAGCTGGTTTGTTCCCCATTAATTACAAGGTTTAGTTAAAATTATGGCATGTGTTTTATGGGAATGTATTTCAGAAAAGGGTAGAGGGACCTGTTGTTGCTTTGGGGATTTGAGTCAGTGGGATCTGAAGTCCTTAATTTTAAAACTCAACCCACAACATACAAGCAAAACACCTTCGAGGTTGTGCAAAGGATGATTCTGTTCATCCACTGCTGGCTTTGTGAATGAAAGTGCTTCCACTTTGCCCTGATCCATTCATGCCCCATACCACCCAGTCAGGCTTCTCTGTTTCAGGTTGCTGTTAACTATCGCTATATTTTCTGCGCTTTTTCTCTTACAGGAACCTGCCTGTGCAACACCCCTCTCCCCATTCCTTCCTATCTCTTCTTACCCAGTGCAGTCTTCTTGATCTTTCAGCTCTGTATCCCAGTTACAGTTACACACCCAGTCAGTCCTCTTCCGGAAGCCTGTGTGTTCCTGTCTAGTGCTGCTTTTCTTATCCCCACAGTACTCCTTACACTCCTTCTGCACCATTCACACATCCTGTCTTTCCCCTGGTCCGTTCACTGTCTTAGGTTTTCTTTTGCATCCTAACCATTTCCTTCCCAAATACCAGACCTACTCAGTTTCATTCTCCTGTGTTTTTAAAGCACCCTGTGTTGACTCAAAATAATGAAGAATCTGTCATCTTCCATCAGAAAAGCTTGATTTTGGTGTGGTGAGAGCCTTAAAAGAAACCACTTCTGAAATTATGCTGTTACATAAGACTCCTAGCTTTGCTTTCTGTTTTTGAACAAATGCTTAAGCATCCTAGTTACAGGAAAAAACTCCCATAAGTGTTAAGCATAATGGATCATGAACCTAATGTTTATTATGGTGTTAAAAGCTTGTCACTTTTTGGTAAGTTGCCATTTGATACTTTATGATAAATTTTCCAGTTCAGAAGCAGGCCCTTGGTAGAAATCGATGTTTAAGTTGAAAAATCAAATTAATGTATGGAATCAGCAATCAGTATTTATTCAGACATCTTTTCTTTTTTCATAATTTACATATTTTAAATGAGATGCTAAAATGATTTAAATTAAATTTTACATTTCCTTAGAAGAAAACCTGTTTTGTAATAATCATTGTGAGGTCTGACCTGAAATCTGCTGCATTGAGTGAGATGGACAAAAATGTTTTTAAGCATTGCTCAGTGTGTTGGCTGCTGGTGCAGTTAACAGCAGAAGCTTTCTTTATAATATGTGAACATGCATAAGCACCTATTCCATGTTAGTGTGGGTGGATTGGGAGCGCACGCAGACACACCTGTTGCAGTGTAGATGTAGGGGAAGAAAGAAATCTGCATTTCAGGGTGGTAAGTTTGAGTAGAAACTCACATGGAAGCATATTCATTCCTTTTAGGGGTTGCCTAATAGAAATGAGCCTGATGTGGCTCCGTGACCCCCATATCCAACCAGTAGGAAGGCTGAACACATGCCCAGTAGGCACATAGAGAAACAGAGGTGTAAAAGCAGGTTGCTAAAATGTAAGCCGACACCAATAAAATTCTGACTGGACGAGGTGGTTTAGATTCAAGAATGTCTTTTAAGATACGTCAGCCAAATAGTCAAGTGATGGCAGGAACAAGGGAGTGCTTAACATATAACCCACTTAGTGTCTGTAACCTGCCTGGTTTGCCTTCCTGGGTCCAGCACAGGGCTGGGTGCGGTGTTCTGACGGGAGCACCTCGGTCTCGATGCCACTGTTGGCAGGGACTCTGACCCTACCCTGTTCGATCTGTGTGGCATGTCGTTGGAACCAGTGCTTGTAAACTGCCTCGTGATAAAATGTCACATTAGGTCTGTCAATCTTGCAGGGGTCTTGAGCTACAGAGGTATGGTGGCATTACTCCTGGCCACTAATGGGAAGGTATTCTCTCAGTATGCCCCACATGCCTTCTGCTTAGCTTGCACAAGAGCTGAGGTCAGACTTCCAGTTGGGGTGGTTCTCAGCATCCACATCATGCTACATTTAAGTTAGAAATATGAGAGTTTTCAGCACCTTGCAGGATATGACCCGAAAGTATCAAATGTTTTTTATTAGGGTTTTTTTTTCTGTGGGTTTTTTTTGTGGGTTTGGTTTTTTTTTTAACGTCTCTTCTGGCATGATTGTAAATTTAGAAATTATGAATTCGTTCCAGATGGGAAGAAAAAGTCAATCTCGCAATTTCTTGTGGGGAAAAAAATATAATTTAGAAAATGTATTTTAAATTCATGGTTTCAGTGCAGTTGGACTGACCAAGTGAAAACAAAACATTTGATTGTCTCCATTAAGATACTTGGACAAAATTACAGTACAAAGGAATCAGCTGTTCCAGTGCGAAATCGTTATAGATTACAGAAATATTTTGCCAGCTGTATTAATTGAAAACTTCTTTAATTTTCCTTTAGCAAGGGCAAGACCAATGTCATGAGAACAACATTGTACTGAAAGATACATCTTATTCATAAACGTTACCCTTACTTCACAGGAGTTGAACCTGTGCTGTGTGACATAGCAAAATCAGACTAACTTGAAATTCAGATCAGTAGGGGATGTGATGACAAGTCAGATCCAGAAAACAATGTTTAATCTATTTTTTTTTAATTTATTTTTTAATTAGGTATATCCTGATTGCAAGAATTAATAAGTATTTTGAAGAAATAACCACATACTAATATGGTACAACCGAAGTCCACTTTTGGCCAGCCTTTACCCTTAGATCTGGTATTTTGCCCATCTTGGGTCTTGTGCTCAATTAATGTGACTAAACAGCGTTTGCCAGACAAAGAAGTACAGTGATGGAGATAAACCTGTTTTATGAGATGCTGATTGGCATGACTTGCCTGTATCTCAGTGGTGCATTTTCAGACAAGGTCTCTTTGGCTGGGTTGTGGTGCATACCGCCGCAAGCCCTCATTCTGAATCACTCCGGTGTCTTCTGTACCTTTCAGGGTGCTGGCCTTGAGTGTATGTATCTTGGGTGAGGGGAGACATATCCTTGATATTCAGAATTCCATAGAGTAAACTGACCTTTTTAAAAGACTCTTTTTAAGCCAGGTAGATGGGGATTCAGCATTATGAATCAGACCTGGAACAGCCCCATCTTTTATTAATATAATGTCTCCTGATTTACTGCAGGAAGCCACTGAAATGATTAAGTGTACCAGCAGTCTGCATAAAATGCCTGGGTGACCTCCAAAGCACTATGACAAATATCAAAGAAAAATTTTAAAACCTGTATGATCAGCTTAAGGAAAATTAAGGCCATATCTCAGTCTGTTGGAAATGCTGTTAGAGTAGGAACACAGGTAGTGGCTGCAAAGTGGCAGAAGATCTAGACCACATCTCTTTTCATATGACCTAAAATGAATGGGTACTCAGGGTGCAACCTGTCTTTCCACTGTAGTTCGCTTTGCTGTTTTCTTCCTTAGTGCTCTTCCAAAAAAAAAAAAAAAAAAGCAGAGGTAAGTAGTGTAAACAGCTGCAGAGTCCCTATTCCAAATAGCCAGTCTTGTCCATTCTCTTTACAGATACTTACATTTGTACCATTTCCTTCATGTGCCATCTACCAAGAAAGCAGCAGCCCACATGTAGATGGACGTCTTCTGATTTCTCTTTAGGACAGAATTAATAAATCTTGGTAGCAAACATCTTACTTAGAGTAAAATTGCTTTGTAGTGCCACTGCACCTCCTATTACAAGATCTCAAAGCACTTAGGAAAAATTAGATAGCTAAGGCTCACAACATCTCTCTGCAGGGGCATGATTTAAACCAAATGCAAGCCCAGCATTCAAGACACTGCAATTGCCTGGACATAGTCAATACAGTCCTTAAGGAATTATCTTAATTGTGTAATCGGTATGTTAAGGAATTACCTTAGTTGTGTAATCTGTACCTTAAAGCATCCTTAAATCTCAGGTGGTCCAGGAGGTAATCTGTGGGAGAGAGGCTGCCCATAGATGACTCCTATTCAGCCTCTGGGTTTTTTTGCAGGGTGGGGCTGGAGTTGAGGCTGGCTATTGAAGTTACTGTCCAGATGACCAAACATCACCTCCAGTCTGACCTGTCTCACCCAGTTACTCACTTGCTACTCTGTCCACAGAGAGATGGGAAGTGTGTGGACACTGCCATCAGGTGTGAATGAAGGCATGTGCTACCCCTTAGTGGAGCATGAGCAGCCTGACTCCAAGATAGTTCCTGTTTTGGTCCCACCTTCTTGTGCTCTCCAAGATAAAAGCCATATTCTATTTTGGCTTCAGCTCTTCTCAGTGTTGCAACAGATACTGCCCTCAACCCATGCCTACCTCACTGCTGCAGAGCAAGAGATGGGGAGAGGCAGAGTGCTTGTTTGCTCGGCAGTAGGGAGGTGCATTTGATGGTACAGGAAGGGTGAGCTGAGTCCAGGCTGCTGCTGATGGAGAAAGGAAGAGACACAGCTATTTAAATGGTAGAATGATAGAACGTAGGCTGCTGCCGTGGGTGCAGAGCGAGTGGTTGCTGTAGCACAGCATTGAGAGGAATAGCTGCAGCAGGGAGACTTGGCCCTCAGGAGAAAAAGGAGGCCCCAAGGCCAGAGATCTGGCCCCTGTGTATGCTGAGATCAGCACCCGCAGTCTGTAACAGCCATGGGGATTATTGCTGTATTTCTGACAGAAGGAGGTGTTACCTGCACTGTGTGGCACATGCGGCATAAATGAAGAATCTGGGAAATGTTGAACCTGCTGGGTATATAGTGTGAAGTTAATCCCTGTGTGAGCAGTAGGTGTTTATCCAGAAGGGCCAGGCATTCAGCAGCCTGGACAAGTACCATGAATCCTTCCATGCTGCCTGGAGACAGTTTCTAGCTGGAAAGAGGGAAAAACGAATGTAGGGTAGCTCTAACCTACACGGTGAGCATGTAGGTTAGCATGGGGGCTTCCACCCACATGACCTACTTGCGGAACAGCTTCTTTTCTGAAACAAACAGCGCGATATTGTCCATGCCTGTTTGAGTAGGATGTGTATTTCTGTTGGCTGGAAGAAAGGAAGGTACAGTTGTCAGGCCCAGATGGAGGCTTTGAAATATGCATGATAGTGGCAGCTGTGTGTGGGAAGAATGACTTGAAGTGTGTTGAGGAGGAGGAGGCTTGTTTACTGTGCTACTGTCTTCATGTAGCTGCGGAGCTGAATGGGGAGAGAAATGAGGAATGTGTTTTGTGTCCATAGATTATTGCTTCACTGTGCTGGACAGTTTTTTCTCCAATATTAATTATTTGTTTGAAAATTCATAAAGGGTGAGTGAGTTGCAGTGAAGGAGATTGCAAAAAAGTATTGTCAGTATTGCACCAGTCCTGGTTCCTTGTGGATCAAAGCCCTGTGTTCCTGAGCTGGGACTTCCCACCCAAAGGGTCCTTCTTGAAAGATGGGCTGAGGCAGCCGTGTGCACACTTTGGAGAGGAACTCGTCATTCTGGCAGCCTTCCCAATGCTGAATTTTGTCTGTGTCCTTATTTATTAGCCTGTTTTGTGGTCTGTGGTTATGTAAAAGCTTAACCTGTGTACCACTGGTGTTTGTGCCTCAGGGCACCATGCACAGCAGTGCTTGAGGGGTGGCCTGCAGGCTACTCTTCCTCCCCCCGGGAGATGAGGGCAGTTGCGAGCAAATGGGTGAGTCCCCACAGCAGAGCCCTGCCTGTGGACAGCCAGCCACTTGGTTCCTGGGTTCCTGCCTTCCTGCAGGGAACCGCGGATGGGCAGCGTGCCTTCCTCTCTCTACTTGTAAATGCAGCCCACTGTGGCCCAGCCCACGAGGAGGGGTCCAGCTTTCATATCTGCGGAATGTGTCACCCTCTCTCTGGGAAAAAAGCAATGCCAACCCTAGCCCAAAGGTTCTGAGATACATAAGGGAGAGTATATGTATATCTATATCTATTTATGATTATATATAAAAGAACAGAGGACACGGGGGATACAGCAAAAACTACTGTGCTGGTGCGGTGAAGTGGAACATGCATCAAGTTAATTCACAAACTCAGGTTTTATTTTTTTTAGATTTACGTTTTGTGTTTATGGTTTTCAGTCATCTCATTAATTAACACTTTTCTGTGGGGAGAGTAAGGGTTTATGTCTTACTCTTTTTCTCACAAGAATGTTTTCCAAGCATGTTTTATAATGAGTACATTTTTCACATTCCCATCCCTGAGCATGAAATTAATCTTTTCTGAATAATTTCCTAGTATCTCTTTCAGCTATGCATCCTAACAATGGTCTTTTACTTAGACTTAATTAAGCTGGTCTAAAAAGAAAGTCTGAACATGTGACGTCATCCAGTATAAGAATATGAAAAAGGCATGAGTGAACCCTAGTAACAAACTTCTAGAGTCAGTTTTGGTGTCAGCTGTTTTACCTTGGTGTACTGCTTGGTTCATCCCATGCTGGACCCAGCACTGGAAGACTACCTTTGCTCTTTACGCTCAGATAAGCTCGTGTGTCTGCTTCCGCAGCACACCAGTTAAATGTAGTAGATCGGTTCCAGATACACCTAATTTTGAGAGTAGCTGCCATTTTAATCTGTAATCATACGACAATGACTTCCAAATTTTTATCATTTGAAAATCTACATCCTAAATGATATCTCTGACTTAAGCTTACAGCAGTCAGACCTACTTCCATTATAAACATCCTTACTCCCCTCTTACTTTCTGGCCCTTCTGTGAACAAATTGTGCTTCAGTCCTGGCCTGTGCACCAAGCACACTCAAGTGTTTTATAAAGAACTGCAGCAACAAAAGGGAGTAGTATCGATACTTGTGTTTAATCTGACTTTACCACAGCTTTGTATTTATCTCGCCTCAAGTGTCACATGGACCAACAATGTAAAGAGCCAAAGTTAGCGGTCATCACATGTTTCATATGGCTGGTTCTCAGGAAAGTCAATACAGCTCAAAAGCCGGTTTTCCTGAAGTCATAAAAGGAACTGAATTGATCAAAGTGTAAAACCATCAAAAAGGGAAATTTACAAGTGTTTGTTTCTGTGTTGGACAAACACAACATCTTTACAACACTTCAAACAGAAGATGCTGCAAATGGAGTGTGAAAAAATTATCTGCTTAATTAGTAGCAAACAATCATGGCAGCAAAAGAATTTTAGGTGTTTATATTCTTGATTAATCATAGTCCAAATTTGCTTCTGACAAAATTACTTTGAAAATTGTTAGTTTTATTGTTCAATTCTCTTCCAAATGAGGATTTGCCTTTGTCTGTGCTTGAACTTCTGTGCATTCTTCATCCAGTTTTAGGGCCTCTAGCTTGCACCCTGTGTTTCCATTTGCATCTTAGTAATGTGAATTAACATCATTGTCATTTAATATTGCTAGCATCTTATCTTCCCTTTGTGTAGATGAGATTGAAGGTTCAAAGCACAGAAAATTAGACCAAGGCTGGTGAAGGCTTTCTTCCATGAAGCAGGTGCCAATTAGAAATAAATGTTTAATCTGGCAAATAGACAAACTGAAGCACAGAGAAGACTCTCTTAAATTTATAGTGTATTTTCTGCTTGTTGCCAGGGTCCATAACTGGAGATTATTTTTTTCCACGATAGACTGACTTATCATATGGGCATAGCTTCATCTGCAAGAGGAAGATGTAAATGGTGTTTATTTAGAAGTCTGTGTATGTGTGTCTATATTTAAGTATGACCTTTCAACGTTGTCTATAAGAGATGGAGGTATTCAAATCTTGAAGAATTTCTGCCAACTGTCTTCTATCAAGGGCAAAAGGATTATTTAATGAGTCTCGTTCAGTCAGGAGTTTTGACTCTCTTCTTATTCCAGAATGTCCTGAGCTTTAAGATGTTATCACAGTAGAGTTAGTAAACTCTGTGGGCTTCAGTTTATCATTAAAATGTAACTGTAAAATTAGCACTTGCTAATAGCAGTTGCTTCATTGGATGATGTCATAAGGGATAATAAAATGTGATTTTCCAGTGCTTTATACCTTGTGCTATCAATTCTAGTAGGTCTCCTTTTCAGTTTCCTGTCAAGTCTTACCTGCAAATGCTGAAACATTGTTTTGATTTTGCTGTAATACTTACTAGCTGTAACTTGTCTTCACAGTTTCTTCAAATATTGTTTAACTGCACTAGAGAATATTCCTTATCTTAATACTTGGGATATAAAGCTCCCATCTTTATATTTTACATATTTACATCTACATATTTTATCGCACATTCTGAACAGCAAGGAAAAATAATAAAAAAACCCCAAACAAAACACAACAGCTACCTAATTTCACCTGACAGTGCATGCAGGACTCACAGACCTTCAGTGTGACTTATCTGGAAGTCCTTCATACAGGTTTTGTATGTTCAGTTCATGCCACATTTGATTAGCAAAAGTGAGATTTTTCAAAGACTTCACTGCAGTTAGGCAGCCACCAGCATCACTGGACTGGAAAGCTCATGCTTGTGAGATCCCACCCGGAATGTACTACAGGGATGAACAAAAGGCAGAAGAATAAGACATATAATGAGAATGGCTGAATCTTGTTTGCAAAGTGTGTATAGGATAAGTAGGGCAGGATTTATTGTAAGGGGAGAGGTAGGAACAGTGCCTCCTAACAAAGAATGCATAGCATTTTAATGTGAACCGAGAGCTGGACACAGGAGGTGAGTGAGAATTCTTTATATGACTGGGAAACAGTGGATTGTCAAAAGGGAAGACTACTGGTTTCAATGTCTTTTGGTTTGATGGAGATAGATTTTGAGCAGTCACTGGAGAGGTCAGAGACCGATCTGAGATTATCTTGAATAATGAAACAGCAGCTTTAAAAGGCAGTACTGGTATGAAAGAACTTCCTGACCTGTTCAGACAGCAAAAGGCAATGAAATAACCAGCTTTGCTGTTTCTGAGTGTCGGTAAGAGATACACGTCTAAACGTGCACACATAGCTTGTCTTTATTCTGATGGATGAGCTGAGCCTAGCTAGTCTTTGCAGACATCGCAGTCACAGAATGATCTCCAGTGTTAGGTAGATAACATGATTTGGGTAGGGTTGCGGGGCTTTTTGTGTTGAATATATAAAATAGCAATCAGATGCCGCTGCGTACGTATTAGTGATAATCTGTTATGCAAAGTTAAGATCAAATCTCCAATTTGATCTGTGTACTCCTTATTTTTCCCCCAAATCGAGTAACACATTGTAAGTCTGTCCATCAGGGAAACACTTGTACAAGACCGAGTACTACTGCAGGAGTGTCTGTGCACCAGTACACTCATGTGAACCCTAAACCTGTAAGAAAACTCCTTCACTAAATTGTGAAAGCACTTCAGAAGATTTCATGATCAACTGGAGTCCTTCTAGAGATACCTGTGTTTTGCAAACAAGGAAGAGATTCCCCAGTACCTGACAAGACCAAACACTTTCCCTTGCCTGAAGCCCCAGACCTGATGTGATCATAGGACCACTCAGGTTGGAGGGTAAGCCAGGAAGTCATCTAACCCAACCCCTTGCTTAGATCATGCTCAGTGCTGGTCCGGGTTTCCCAGGAGTTTGTCCACCTGATTCCTGACTAACAAATTGAAAACCTCAGTTCTTTGGTATGTTAGTACTCTTCTAGAGTTCTACATTTGACTCTCCCTGTTGTATTGTAGAACTGCTCAATCACATTGTCTGCTAAGGATCTCACCGGTGATGATCCTGTTGGCTGGATTTGTGGTGATATAACATACTCATAATCTTGTCATGTGTCCCAATACAGCATATTTTTGGATTCTTTTATCAGCATGGACTACACATCCAGGTATTTCAGCATTTATTGTTAAATCTAGCTGGAGCATGAGCCACAGTACAGAGCTACTGAAGGTAATGGTTAAGCAGCAGAGCTAGAGTTTCCTTTAGTGTTAATTGGAGTTTTTTGACAACTCTAATCTTCTCTGCAGATCCAGAGAAAGTATTTCTTCCTGGTATTCATTAGTTTAGTTCAATAACCATTTCATTCACACAGAATGAAGAGAAATCAATTCACTGAGCAACCAACTGGGAGTTAAAAAGTAGGAAAGCTGGTTTTCCTCCTCACCTGTGAATAACAATAAGGTGTGGGAGGATACCTACTACCTCTAAAGTCTTGTGGGGCATGGCAAAAAGAAGTAATAAATCTGGTTTTACTTACTACAGAAAACATTTAATTTGTTCAGTATGTCAGATTTAAATACATAATGTGTTGGTTTAAGCTTTTCTTTACATGTGCTACACATGTACAGTAAGTTCATTCATTTAGTTAAAGCAGTTCAAAAGGCTGCTTGGAGAAATTTTAGCTGTTCCAGCCTGTCACCAGGTCATGATAATTTTCTATCAGAAATAAAATAAATGTGCCATTATATTCACCATTTTCTAGTATAATAAAAAATAAGTAGTACAGAAAAAACCCCCTCTGCTTTTATTTCAGCAGCAGGAAGTGTTTGCCATTCTGTTACTCAGTTTTGGCCCATACAAGTCTGGTTCCATTCCAGAATACTAGAGAGTCCTTTTTTCTGCCTGTGGTTGACAAGGCAGTTGCATTCAGTGTGACGTGTCTTGGGGCGCTCACGTGGCAGCAATGCCTTAGGCCTTAATTCTCGGCAGTTTTCTTCAGCGGGGGCTTCATCCAAAAATGGGAAGTCATGCAGAGTGTAGCAGCCTGCTCACTAAGTGTATCTTGCCACAAAGAAATTGCTTTTGGTTTTGTTGTGTCCGGCTAGAATAGCATTTCCTGTATTTTATTTTTTTTCCCAGGCTGAATTTAAACCCCTGGTTTGAGTTACAAAGCACCAAATTGCTGTGGATTTGCCTGCTCTGCTCTAGTTTGCTCCTCCTATGGTATTATGCAACTGCAGAGCTAACAGATGTACTATTCTGCCTTCTTGTGAAATGGCCACTGGTAGGGAGCATCTCGGCTTTGATCTGAATAAACAAGGAAAATCTCTTATTTGTGCTTTCAAAAAGATTACCACTAAGAAGCATAAAGAAATTAAAAAGAGGGAAGCTCACCGTATTGCTTTTGAAGACTGAGCTGGATTTTATTAAATATAGCCAGCAATTGATAGGCCATTGGCCTCTGCTTTACAATTTTCTGTTGGTTTTTAAAAAATATATAGCTTCATAGAAATATTACAGCATACAATCTATGTGTGCTGGCAAGACATGTACAATAATGCTATCAAATAGGCTCGTTTATGAGAGTTACATGTAAATTCCCCTTTTTTGTGTGACATTTAGAATCATACAAATAAGACACGGATAAGAAACAAGTAGACCATCAGTTTCAAGTTTCTCTAACAGACTGTAAAGGTGTGGTAATACCAAAAGGAGAGTCCTCATCTGAAGCTGGCAAAATAAATGCAAATAGTCTAAAAGTGCTATAAACTGAAGGCAAACCTGGCATGGAAGATGTGAGAGCCTTTTCAGATTACTGCTCTGATTTCCTGACTAGTTGTTTGAAGAGGCAGAGTCCCTCTAATACTCTCTCCATTTTCAGTCTGAAAAGCTGGGAAGTAGCAATGGCAGAAATCCCAAAATAAGGGTGGGAAGACATCCGAAGAGAGACAATTACAAGGCTGTAATAATACTGTGACACACAGATAGATTATTTTTTCTAAGCTAAAGACACTTACAGTATGATGGTTTACTTTTAAGCATATAAGATTGATAAATGCCTGGTTAAAACTTGAGGCTTTCATTTCCACTGTAGATTCTTTGCACTTGCTGACCTTACCTTGGGATTGACACCAATGTTGTAACTATAGATATGGAATTCCTGTAGTTTATCATTTTATATTAATGATAATCGTATTGTGATACAATATCATATTTTGCTTTTAAATGAAATACATGTTTTGGCTACATCTGTAGCTGGATAAATGCCGCCTCTTTAAAATAAATCCTTTCCTAGAGGAAGGGAATGTGCTGCACTTTATTCCGTGTATGTATGGAGGCGAATGATTGGGTATCAAGCATTTTATAAATGAAAGCAGTATTTAATTTGTATTTTCCTCCAAGATTAGCTAATACAATTTCATATAAAGTCAAGCTGAGATATTTTAGCTTGGAGCCAACGTGCATTTTCTGGGTTATTGTTTTGTTTCAGTGTTCTCTTCTCCAAAGAGGATGTCTTCCTACCTGTATGAGAATTATGCTGGTTGTGGGGTTTATTGCAGGCTTTTTAATGGGTTTATTAACCGATATTAAGCCACTTACATGGCATTAGCTTTCTGACGTGGATATTTTGGAAGCAGATATATGCAATGCCTTCATTGAGTCAAATAAAATGTCAAGGTCCTCATAAAAAACAGTTACTGTGTTTTAACTGCTACTACACCAAGTACTCAGTTCTTGGAAATGTAATACTGATTTTGACTGTGCTGTAGATGCGCATCTACTCCCTACATACATAAAGGAAACCATTTATCAGTGAACGTGTTCCAGCAGGGTAAGCTGACACCCTTACTTCTTCAAGCACACATCTGTGTGGATACCGCAAGAGATCACTGCTGAGCAGTATCTTGTTAGAATGAAGGTCATTAGCGACATTTTCCAGTGAAGTATTGCTCTTCTTGAGTTGGCATGAGGTCTAGTTATGCAGTTAACCAGCAGAAGCATTAACAAATATAATTTGTCTGATCCATATAGTCATTTAACAGTTGTCTGTTTTCAAAACTTTTTTGAAGTAGATGGAAGACATTGCTTGAGCTATGATGGAATGGACCTTTGCAGTCAAAAGGCTAGGCACCCAGCCAGTTCGTAATTCAGTGAGACACAATACATTATGGCTTTTGACAGTCTTCATGGTTAAATAGTCTGGCTCTTGTAATATCTAACTGTGTTTATAAATAGAAATGAAGAAGTTTACAGGGACCTGCAGTGATAGGATAAGGGGTAATGGCTTTAAACTGAAAGAGGGTAGATGTAGATTAGATATTAGGCAGAAATCTTCCCTGTGAGGGTGGTGAGGCACTGGCACAGGCTGCCCCTTCCATGGCAGTGTCCCAGGCAAGGCCGGATGGGGCTTTGGGCAACCTGGTCTGGTGGAGGGTGTCCCTGCCCATGGCAGGGGGTTGGAACCAGATGGGCTCTGAGGTCCCTTCCAACCCAAACCAGTCTCTGATTCTGTGATTCTAAGTCAAATGGTCTTGACAGCAGAATAATAGAGAGGTTTGGATATTCCCAGAGCTCCCATGTGCCTCTCTCTTTCAGTGGAGTGTGAAGAACAGAGTAAACAGATGAAGTGGAACTTGAAAATACCTTAAGGTAGTACCTTAAGAAATGTGATATATCTGAGTTCTGCAGTGGGGCCTGTAAAATACATTGGTTTTCTGACCAGTAAAACAATCATTTTAAAAGCAAAATGGTACAGTGAGCATTCACTAAGAGCTACTCTATAAGAGTGTCTGTGCAGTTTGCATGTTGTGTGGAGGAGAGTGAGACAGAAGGAAGTAGTCCTGGTTTCTGGTTCCTATTTCTTGGTCCAGCTAAGATTAAAGCATTTTAGCAAACATGTTCTCCCTGCGGAATCTAGGCAAAGAGCTGGAACCTCAGCAGAAGCCTCCAAAGACATCTGTGGGCTGTTTCCCACACTGGTGTAACTCAATAGGAAGGATGGACGTATCTTTGGCATGCTCAGTAATATAGGTCTTCTTGGAGATGGTAATCATTCTTTAAGTTTCTTTTGGGTTGAAAGGGCTATAGAAGGTGTGTCCCTCCCCAAGTAACAATACTTAATGTTGGTGTCACATAAAAGTTGATGCTAATATTTTCTTTTCCTTCCACCATGTGTTGCATTAAGCAGACCTTAGAGATGACTTCTTAAATGCTTACCCCCTCTTTGGGCCTCAAGCAGTGACCACCAGTTTCACACAAGGAACTCAGTGAAGTGACTTTGATACCGCATGGATGTAACTTGCAGGAAAGGGGTGAGATTGCAGACATATTCCTTTCCTTCCTATACGCCGGTATTTTCTCCTTAAATGTCACCCTACATTATGATCTGCTCCTTGGAAATTGAGTGTTGTGTGACAGCTGTGATTTCCACTTCTGGAGCCAGCTGTCTAAAAACACTGTGCAGTGTCACACCCAAACCTCCTGGCCTAATGCATACAGGCCTAATCCATACCAACCTTTCCCAAAGGTGTGAGGTACAGACCCATGTGGTGGGCCTCAGGCAGCATCCATGTTGGACTCAGCTCTGCATTGAATGTATGGCCTTGCTCTCATGACAGGGGTGCAGAGGGATCCAGACCCCTGCTTTGGCAGTGTCATGTGAAATTTGTAACACGTCTCTGAGCCAGAATTCCTGGCTGATCCAAAACTAGAGATTGAACATGACCTCGCTGTTAGTCAGAACTGAATGTCTCAGGACAGGCATGCCGACAGAGCTGGTCAGCAGCTCTGCTCCAGGACTCTGGTGTGAAGTTTCATGTTGCAGGTTGCAGATGGTCTGTACAGGAGAGATCCTTGTTCCATCGCAGTGCTGCCTGCACCTAGTGTTGCAATAGATAACAGACAGAGTATAAATAAATGAGCATGGTCCAGAAACCACCTAAATAAAAGTATGGATGTTACCCATGTGAGCAGTATTTTTGTATTGTGAGGAACAGGGCAGAATACTGGATTCTACTTATTTACTAAGTATTTAAGGAAAAGAGTATGTATTCTGCAAGTCAGAATTAGAAGTACCTTATAAAATCTGACAGTGTCATTAAATACGTTCACATGGATGAGTGCCCTTATACTCTGGTCATGTTTTAAATCTGAGCGCTGTTCTATTGTGGCCAGCTTCCATGGTGGTAGGCTTTTATGTAGAGTCCATCCTGGTCCGTGTTATGTATACTCTGGTGCAAGTATTAGCTGAAGAAACTGATTTATTTGGATGTTTTGCATGAGGTAATGCTCTTGTGTTACTGTTGTCACTACTGTGACGGCACAGCCAGTTTCTACCCAGGTGGTGATAGCAGTCTCCATGGCAAGTCTCCTCATAACAGCGTTTTCAGTGGGTTTGGATCAGTCTCCCGAAAATGTTGTTTGGTGAATTCTTATCACATAGAGCTGGCGTGCAGTCCCACGCCAACACCCCAGTGCGCATGGGATGACTTTCTAGTTAAAATCATCTCAACTGTGTGCAGAAAATGGCCCTATTTGATGATAACCATATCTAAATAGATCAACGGCGTGTCTGAGTCCTGTCTGAGTCCGCCATTTACTTCCTGTGTGCAACGCAGGAGCCGCCTGGGCTGTTGCCAGGGCAGCTGGGAGCTCCCTGCCTCCCCGGTCCCACCAGGCGGTCGATTATCGTGTTAACAGGGACTGGGACTGCCTGGGGAGTTCTTCTATCGATCTCTCTGTCCTCTGGTGGAGCCGGGACTGCTCGGGGCGGGTTCCTGTAGCTATCAGTCAATTATCTCATCTCACAGAAACTAGCTGGGGAGTTCCCGGGACTGCCCAGGGAGTTCCTAGGGGTGACTCAGCACGTCGAGCATGTGCCTTTATCCTCAGCTGCATTACTATTACAGCTACAGTGTTAATTCGGAGTGCGCCGCACCTACCTGGCGAATGGAGTCATTAGTCTTGGAGTACTAAGAGGTTCAGCAGAGGACAGTTGATACTTGGGTTTGATACTTCCTGATGCGATCTGACCAGCTGGTTGACCCTATGTCCCTTGATAGGACATATCAGATGCCTTTTTTAGTTTTGTTTTTGTGTGTATGTGCTGGGCTGCCACATTTACAGGCTGGTGCTTGCAAAGTGCTTTTTCTGCCACGGAGAATCCAGAATACCACACTCACTGATCACCAGTACCATGCTTTAGCAAAGGTCTCTTCTGGAGTCAGCTGCTTACTAAGCTGCTACAGGAAGTGTTGTTTGAGACTCCTGTATCTAAGAAGAAAGGGCAGCTTATTATTTAACCTGTGGTGTTAACTGGTAAAAAAAACTAATATATTTCCTGTTTGTCAGTCAGTGTGCAATGGCCTGATAGCCAGTACCTAAATTTGATGGATCCTGGCAGTTGTCATTAAGCTGCTTCCCATAATGTGTAAGGGGTTGTACATTTCACCTTCCCTCCAGTTAATCTCTTTCTTCCTTTTGCAAGTGAAAAGTAGTGAGTGAAACAGAAATACAGTAAACAATGTCCGAAAGATTGGTTTGGAAACTCAATAAAGAGTTAAATGTGGGTTAGAGCAAGAAATAGTGAAAGACTTGGGCTGTATCTGCCTTTGTAAGCACATAAAGCATGGGTTTAGGCACATGGTTTAGTGGTGGTTGGTAGGTTAGGGTGATGGCTGGACCTGATAATCTAAAAGGTCCCTTCCAACCAAGACCAATTGTATGATTCTGTAGGACTTCATGTCATTTATGTTTCAGGCTCCTCTCCCCAGAGACAGTCTCCAGGTAGCAGATGGGATGGTCGTGCTTCTTCCACCCACTGCCTGTTTTGCGGGGATGCTGGGAAGCCAAGTGTGTGCCACACTGATCTTGTAGCTCTTTGAACTTACTCATACAGAGAAAAAAAGTGATGGAAAAATTAGAAAGATTTCTTCAGTGCTAGTGTTTCTCAAAATGTGTGTTTGCTGTTACGAGCTAAGGTGTCAGAACAGTGAAGGTGTGAATGGTGTAATGGAGAAGCTCTCCAAAGCTGTATTGGAGACCTGGTAACTCTAGTTGGTTGGCACAAATAGATCATCTAGTCAAAAGTACAGTACCAAACCATTAGAAAACTTTGAAAGACACAGTAAAGCAAACACCTTCTTTTAAAACTATGATCAATATGATCTGCACAAGAGGAAGAGCCTTTGGATTAATGCAAACAGTTGTATGGCTGCATTTGGATGGAACAAAAAGGCCTGTACTGTTTCTTGGCGAAAGCCAGGAGTGTTTCTCTAGTGAGCAGTGGAAATAGCTACAACTGTAAGAGCAAGTTCAGATGTGTGGAAACAGCCTGATTTATGGCCTGGAGAAGTGCCTCAGGGACGAGGGCACCTGAGTTCATCCCCTGGGTCCCCTAATGCCATGCTGCCTGACCTTGGGCATCTGAGTTCTCCCTGCCTAACTTTCAGAATCAGGAAACAAACCCTTAATTGCTTTAGAGATTTATTCATAAGAAAAACAATGAAAGTGGGGAAGTGTTATTGTCTGGGGTTGAAATGCCACACACCTAGTGAGCGCTCAGCCCCCCCTTGTATTATTTAATTTAAATGCTGTTAAATTATGTCAGGGGTTTTCCCATGTTTTCTTTAGAGATGTAAGATAATGAGAACTACTTTTTTTTTTCCTTCTGAAATACAACTCTTTGCAACACAGGGTGCCTTGCTGAAATGTTGTGTAAAGGATAGCATTGTTTATGAGGACAGTACAACATGTTAGATCACCTTTCATTGAACCATGTGCTTTATAAATTAATGTACAAAGTTATGCCCCCTCTTTCTTTTTTCTTTTCTCTCTTTTTTTTTTTTCTCCCTCAAGTGTAGCTTGACTAGGAGCATCCTTTGCTGTGGTCTAATTACAGAACATTCTCATTTTAGTAATAACTTTATTTAGTAATAGACTTTACCTACCCCTCATAAATTACTCTTCAGATGCTGCAGCAGCGAGGCAAGGAAGCAAATGCTGAAGATGACCCTGACTGGAGACTAATTGACTTGGTTTGTTAGGGGTGGTAGGTTGGATAGAGGAAGAGGTGGGCTAAACTTCTTAATGTTTCCTTTCTGTACTTTCCCTGGAGAGAGAATTGTCCAGCTGGGACAGTACCACTGAATACCCTACCTTGCTGCACTGGTGTGAGGAGTCATTCCTCACTGCTTTCAGTGCACTCAGGAAACAGAGGGATTAAAACCTCTTACTTCCTACAGCCATGGTAGGGCAGCACTGAGGCTGCAGAAGATAGTAGTGCCTTTCACATTTGCATTTCCAGCTCTGTCACCATGTTGCTGACATACATCAGTCATGGCCTTCTCTAAATGCAGCAATTGAGAGGGCAACTGTTACCCTGTTCATTAAAAAGGGACGCAATAAACAGCAAAACCAGTCACCCTACCTTTGAAAAACTGATATGCAGTTTTGTTTTCAAACTTGATTCATCAAAATTGCTTCCCCTGGTGGTTTTCAAACTGCTTGTGAACATGAGAAAGTTGGTGCAATGCAGAAGCTTCTGAAGTTTTGAGAAAGCCATTTCCTCGAGAAAGTTCTCTATTTAATAAAACTTAATTTCTTTTTGGGGTAATTAACTTACAAAGTGCTAGGGACTTTCCAGCCATCAGAAACCCTATCCTAAAGCTCAGTTTAGCACAGACAGCTGCAGAACAAGTCTTAGCTTCTTAGCTAGCTATCCCAAACATTGTCTAGAGAGCTGCCATTCCTGCCTGGTTGACTGCAAGGCCACCGCTGCAGAGAGCGTACCAATCATGCTGAAATGTGTAAAATTAGCATTTAAGCCAAAATAATGGCATAACCTTCTGTGCAATGAATAATCCTAATAAGATTAAGCTCTAGCAAAGAAAAACATGAAAGATACAACCTAATAAAATCATAATCTATTCTGAATAAACTGTATTATACATGTTTGCTGAATGGATTATATAAGTTTAATGAAATTACACTCTCTTACAAGCAGAATACAATAAGTAGTAATGGCAGCTTTTCTATACACGGTGCAAGAGAGTAAGGAAGAAAATGGGCATTATTAGAAAATGAGTTTAGCCAAAACAATTTAAAATCAAAATGAAAGATAAAAATAGAATAATAATTTCTTAAATACTGCAACAATGAGCTTAGTGCTTCTTTGAGTGCATTAGCTAAGATCAAAGATAGCCAGACATCGATAGCTGAAAAGTATCCAGAAAATACCTGTAGTTTTTAGAGGAAGAAAGAAGACGGGATTGACATGATGTTGGAGAGGAATGACACAGCTAAACAGAATGTAAAATATTTGAGAAAATGAAACACTTCCTCAGGATCTGGGCAAATTTTTGTCCATATTGCCTTAGTATATTCTGTATTTGTCCCTTCCATCTATTCATCCGATACATGGTAATGGATTCCACGCTGTTAGCACTTCTGAGCCAGATGGCATATACTCTGTCATGCTGAGTTCATGTTGGAAATGCCATCTATGCAACACAGCTGAGATAGAGTAGTACTTCAAAATTAATTTCTCAATTGTTGTCCACTAGTGCAGTTTTTTGTTGGGGTTATTTTACTCACATAAAAAAAGTAACTAAATACTGGGGGGGCGTGGGAGGGGGGAGGGTTGCCTTTAAAACATTTCCAGATAACTTTCAATAGTTTACCAGGTTTCTGCTTAGTAAGGAATAATACAGTTGTCCTTGTAGAAGTGCTAAAAATATTAAGAAAATTGCTTTCAAAACTGTGTTATCACAACTACATTATCTCTCCAAAAGCTGTGTTGCACGTTTTTGTAAACCATTATGACACAGTCAAGAACAAAGTTAAGACAGAACAGTCTGAGACTTTGCCTCTCCAGTAAGAGCAACACAGTAAGGGTTTTTTCCTGGGTTGAGTGGAGAGAAGATGGAGAGAGAAAGGAAGAGGTGCAAGTGGTATGACTATATAATCTTTCAGGACTTTTTTACTTCATGTGTTGAAAAATGTGAATTGCAGTACATACCAAAAGGGAATGCTGTAACAATTACATTTCAAGGGCCTGTATCTGTTTGGTTTTCTGATTTCTCACTTAAGTTGCTTAGTTTGCACAAAAAGGTGCACACATCTTGTGCTCCAGCAGGTAGAACTTTAAAAAGCATCTCTTCTCTTGGGAACAAAAGGTCTCATTGGCTTCTATAGCTTTGCCCCCTTTCCACAGCTCTGTAGTAGGTGCTTAAGCACTCGAACTTAATGCGCTATCTATAAAAACTAGACCCAGGAGTCAAGTCTGTTTATTTCCCATGCATAATAATACCCTAATAGACTTATTTATAAATCTCATTGGTATAAAACCCTATCCCTGGTATACATTTGGTTGCTACTGGTGGGCCTCAAAGGAAGAGACAACAGGAGGTTATGTATAAGCTAAGGAATGATATTTAAAAGGATCCCTGAATTTACATCATATGGTAAGGGATTCGGCATGGTTTATAAGCTGATTCATGTCATATGATGAACTAATGAAAATTAGGTTAAATTCCCTAGTGAGGACTAGTCTTCATGTGCAACATCCTGGTTACTGGAGCCTTCTCCCTACTGAGGGCTGTAACGGGAGACATGAGTCATTGTTTTGGATGAGGGCAGTGCTGGATATTTATAAGGCTGTCCATCTATGCACTTGCTGAATTTCTAATGGCTCTTCTGATAGAAATAAGAATCATGTTTTACTAGTGGAGTTTAAGCTCTAATTTGTGTAAGTCAAAGAGAAAGGAGGAATAGGAGAAATACGTGCTTCAAGATTCCTGACCAACAAAAACCACAAAGAAAAATAAATGCCATTTGCATTAAGTATTCCTTTGGCATATTCTGTTTTCGTTCCATTGTCCCTTTCTTTTCTCCTGCATGTCATGTATATAACTTCTGAGGCTGCTGGTTTTTGGTGGGTGGGGGCTGTGTTCCTCTTCTGTGTTGAAGTGACATATGACATTACTGAAACCAGCTTTGACAAACAACACAAACTAAAATGGCCATGGTACTGCAGCCAGTGTAGAAGAAGACGTGATACAAGGTCTGACTGTGTGCCCTAACTTAATGTCAGCCAGTGAATCTCCTGGGGTGATGCTGCTCTTTTATATCTGGTCTTTAAAATACAAGTCTTCTTCCCTATTCCTTGCACAGAAGTGATGATTTTGAGTAGCACACAGTACTTTTTCACAGTGCTTGCACTTCAGCTTTAATTAGTTGTAGATTTAGTGATTAGACATATTACGCTGGCATATATTTTAGTACTTAAAATGCTCTTGCTTCTTGCTTTCATTTCTTTGTGTGTCTCTCATTTGTCTGTAGACACAAAGCCTTTTCCTTATCTGAAGTCAGTAGCTTCTCCGATACAAAGATTTAGCACTTGATTACATGTTGTCCAGCTTGCGCTTGCTATTATAACTAACAGATAACAGCAAGGGGAGAAGTGACAAGAATAAAAGCAGTGTGCCTGTGAGTAACGTTGGAATGGTGATGGACAAGAAGAATCAGTACCTTCATGCAGTCAAGAGCAGTTACAGATTTAATAAACAGCTACAGCCCATGGCTTCACTCTGTAAACACAGCACATTTTCTATAAAAAATACCATGCCATTCTCGACTTAACCTGGGCTTGCTCTGCATTGGGAATACAGATGCCTGAGCTGTTCTTACAGAATACAGGCTGTCCACACGTGCCTGCCTACAACCTGATACACTACAACCCAAAGCAAGAGTCGTCCCAAAACAGAATCCAGTCACGTTTACAGTTGGCAAAGAGATAAAAATCTGGCTTAAATTCCTTCAGAGTTTCTTAAAATGCAGTTGTTTTTAATTGCTGAAGCATAGGCCATTTGTACATAAAATAGTAATGTCTAGAGGCTGGAGGAATGAAAGTTAAAGTGACACAAGGTGACAGGGAGCAGTAACAGATGCTCTGAGGTTATAAATCATAAGCCCGTTGTTTGAAAAGGAAAATCAGAGCATGTTCTGTATGTGGCAGATTGTAAAATCTGAAATGCATGAGAAATGACAACTTCCAGCAATTGGGATTTGCATGCTGGTAGAGTTAAACTTTGATTTTCCCGTGGAAAGCCTTGGGTTGTCTTAAGCGTGTTGCTTTGGTGAGTCAGGTTCTGTTACATACCCATGGGCTGGTGGCCCATCCCCAGGGAGGTGCCTGAAGCCTGGGGCTGGGACTGCCCTGGCGTCACCAGGCTGGGATGGGTCCTGGCTGCTTCCCACTTGCTCCCAGCCCCCAGGGACCAGCCAGGCCTCCCTGACACCAGACTCTCAAGTCTCTTTTTTAAATGCAGTCTTACCTTTAAACAGTAGAAGCTTTACTGGTGAGGCACAGGCCCCTGAAGGACATGTGCATGTACGCACACGGCATTTTGAATGTGTAAAAGTCACTCAGTTTTCCATGCCCTTTTGTTGCTCTTGATTTCCTGAGTGCTACTCACATGCTTTATTCAGGCAGCACTGTCTGTTTGCCAGCCAACTCACATGCCTTATTTCACAGGGGGGTACATGAAATAATTTGTAAGTGTTGTTAATCTTGAAAGTGATAACTTGAGGACAGTGAATTCTCCATTTTCAAAGGGAGGTACATGAAAAAATACCCATGAATAATAGTAGTGCTTGCACAGACTTTTCTACTTCTTCTGCCCTGAGCTCTAAGGAATGCTTCTGATTACCAGAGTGAGCTTGAAAGAGGATGAATCCACAGGCAATGAAATCCTAGAATTTAATGGGAATTTTCTGCCTTTCTAAGATTAGTGACAGAATTTCCATTGACCTCAGTTGTGCTGAAATTTTGTCTGTGCTGTGGAGCTCCACAGCATGAGGGAGAAAGGAGGCTCCATGCCCTTAATAAAGGTTTATGAGGAAATATATTTTCTGTCTGACCCTAAGAAGTCAAGTCAAGGGGAGTATGAGGAGATCATTAGCTGCTATCCTCCAGTGAGCATCTAGTGGAAGAAGACTTCTACTGAAGCAAGTCTTAAGTTCCTTGCAGGAGACAAGCATGTACAATTAGTTCAGTTTTTTCTAATTGTTCATAATGAACAACAAAACCTGTGTTTTGGGATATGTAATCTGAATAGATCTCACTGTTTGAGAAGGTTTCCGGGCTGCTCGTTTTCATCTTCTGTTCATAGTTATTTTCTCCTTCAACAAGTTCACCAGTATTTTTTCTGCCCAGAGTTCTGTATTACCACAATACCTGTAGATGGCCATTTCTGTTACTTGTCATTAAGTTATCACACCTTCAGGGTACTGTAGTATCAGCTGTAGTAGCAGTGGCCCCTCTAAGCTTCAATGGAGGAAACATTGTCATCAGTAAACTAGTGTTTTAAACCTGCTCTAATCATTTTCTTGGGTTTGCACACTCTGCTTACAGGTGTCTGCCTCTATTACTGTTACATGGTATAAGGAAGATACAGTTGTTTCCTGTCAAATTTGTATTTGTCATTTTCTGCACTACTGTTTTCCTTCAGACTCGAGTTGGAGGCAGGATTGGAAGATGCTTCCTCTGAAGTGCTGTTATTGTTGACATTTCCAAGAGGAAAAAAAACCTCAACTGTTTAACATCTCGAGGGTGTTTCATGTATAGATTCACCACCTGCAGATTTGCAAAAGAAGATCTTTGTTTCAAAAATGTGATCCTAAATCTGAGGCAACACCGGGGCACTTTGGAGAAGAGAGGGAATAGAGGGAGTTTCTGCTCCCTCACTGTGAACTTTTCACATCTGTTAGGCAGCATTCACATGGAGGGGCACGGACTTTAGGAATCCGTCCCATACCATAAGCCACCAGTAGCGGCATGCTCCGCTTTCCCGTGCCAGACCCACAAATGACGCAAGTCCTTACCCACTCTGGCTGTTTGGTTTGTGCTGCTGAGACTCACACAGCTCTGCAGCTACTCAGCCTAACCCTAAATGTTGATAGGTGTCAGAAGAGTTTTCCTGCACATTCGAGAAAGGAAAGGAAGCATTAGAGTAAATGTAGGTATCTTTATGTGAGTAAGCTGGAACTGTTAGTCCCTGAACACTACATGAATTTTTTCATTGGCTCTGCCAGTTCTCAATAAATATGTGGGGTTTTTTTCTTTCCTATGTGGATTTTTATTTGTTAATCTTTTTGTAGAATAGTTTACTTCATAGCCACTCTCTAAAATCTTTGGGTACTTTCTTTCCCTTTAGCAGTTTTCAGTTATTCCCGATGATATCATTATACTTTCCCTTGAAGCGGTGTGTTCATAACAGGATAATGGGGAGAGAAGCAGTTCAGCTTCTGATTGATTAGTGGATGTACAGTCTCAATTCCCTTGGAAGGTGTGATTGTTTGAGTCTGAGTTTCTTTGGAGAGAGACTGTTTCAGGGAATCATAGTCAGAGCTGCAAACAACCCATTAGTCACTCGTCCAAGCCCTGCCAGCGTAATACTGTTCCCTGCAGCACATTATTGAATGTTCTGTCCAATATCGGTTTGAGTGACTCAAGCCACGAGGCTTCCACCACTTCCTCTGAGAAACTATTTCATGGTCTGACAGAGCTCACTGTTAGGAAATATTTCTTGGTACTCAGCCTAAACTTTTTAACACCCAGATTGATCTCGTTACTGTTAGGTATACTTTTTTTTTTCCAGTCCTGTCTTAAATCTTTTCCCTTCTTTGGCACTCACCCTCTTGAGTAGATGGTATCGTATCTCCTCTGAAGTCAAGCAAATGCATAATTAGTTCTTCTATTCCTTCTCTCCAAATAGGCCATCTGTTTGGTGGAAAACAGGGCCGAGTATGGGAAGATTTTTTTTTTTTTCTGCTAAGAGCTTTTTCAAAGAAATAAAATGAAAAAGTGCATTAGGAGTTCATGTTGTTATGTAGCTCCAAGGAGCCCTAACTTTTATATAAAATGTTTTTCAGAAATTATTTAGAAGATGGTAACTTTTCCAGGCAGTCATTGGAACTAGTAATACCTTTTTCTAGCACAAGATACAGCTCTAGCACTAGTAGTCTGTCACATTTCATGGCTTCAGGGAATGTTTTGCAGTGTTGCTTCATCTATTTATCAAGCAAATTATATGCAGCTACAGCCCGGAGAGGGGAGAGCAATGGCAGCAGAATTGGAAGCAGATCCAGGGGCCATTTGAACGTCTGTTGTTCACAGCTTTGCAGCCAGAATTTACAAGTATTTGGGTCATATAAGGATTGTTGAGGAAGGGAATGTACTTCAATCCATCCAACCATTACACATCTCTGGATTTCTTTCTAGAAGCCGACATGTTTTTGGTATTCCTTCTCTCACTCCCTACTTGCCTTCCCTTCCCTCCCTCCTTCCCCTAATGTTTTTTTTAACATTACTTATTACAGCCTAAATTCTGCAAAGATGTATGCACATAATAAATTGTATTTTGCAAAATCTAGGCATGTGCTATTCTTGTTTCTTATGGATGATCTGCTGCTTAGTCAGAGACTCCTAGTCAGAGGAACATCTAAACTAGTATTCCATCCTTGCTTTAATAAACATGTAGTATGTATTTTAAGCTTTTTTTTTTTTGATGAATCACTGTGCAGTTTGAGAACCAAGACCATATTTTGTTCATTTTTTACCTGAGATTACCTGATACGTGTGGGTTTGTGACCTGGGCTTCCAGCTCAGGGAGTAAACAAGCTGTGTGCACTTTCTCTGAACTGCATTCAAAAGGATCCTACAATTTTACTAAGCCAATAAAGGAAGAGAAATGTAGTGATCAAAGGAAGATCAAGTCAAGTTTTAAAGAAATTGGTGTGTTCAGGCAATTCACAATTTAATACCACAGACAAACTTAGGATATTGAACACAGATATATAAACACATGAAGGAAAAGGCAGGTAAATGACTGTCCACCATCACAGAAAGAAAACCTGGATAACTCCTGCAGCCTACTCGTTCTGTCATTTGCTATGTGAGATGAAGCAGCAAGGGATTTCCTGGAGCCCAAGCCTTGTGCTGCAGGACAGGATGTCTCAGGCATCTTCTTTGCCTTTGGGTAGAGGGTCTGAAGCGGGCAGAGCCTTCAGGTGCTGCAGCTGGTGTGGTGCTGCCTTTTTTCTTTCCTCACTTTTTCCACCTCAGAGGCGAATGCTGTGGCTTTGGGGCCGAGTTGTATGAAATGACACAGGAAGGGGTAGCTGTAATTCAGTCCCCATGGGGTGGCATGTGTCTGAGGTGAGAGGTGGGAAGTCCTACCTCTGGAACGGTCCTTCCACTTGGATTGATTTCACCAATACATGAGGAGAAAAGTGCATGCAGGGCTTTCTGTCTGGAAACATAAATGGCTTTTACGTGAACAAACCCTACCCTTATTTTAGGGACTGATGTTTTCCCACTCCCCATATCAATCCTGTGGCAATATTCCTCATGCATGCCTATGCCTGACCTGCTCTCTGCCCTCTGGTCTTTGCTCTGGGAAACAGTGTCTTCCCTTTCCATGCAGGTTATCCAGGCTGTCTTCTTTGGGATCTGCGTCTTGACCGACTTGTCCAGTCTTCTCACTAAAGGAAATGACAGTCAAGAGCAAGAGAGACAGCTGAAAAAACTCATTTCCCTGCGTGACTGGGTGATGGCTGTTCTAGCTTTTCCCGTTGGAGTGGTAAGTATGGCGCTAATCTGTGCATGTCTTTACAAACAGGGTAAGCAGTGTTACTTACCAATTGTTTTATGGCTGACAGGCTTTCTCACCTCTCACAAAAGACTATGCAGAAAGGAAAAAATGGTAGCAAAGATTTTACTACTCTTGTTTTCCATAGGTGTAAGGGGTCACTGGTGTTGCTGAAATTAGTCATTGGAAAAAATGCACTTGAGAACAGGAACTTGATTGTGCAAGTAGGTTCAAATGTGAATTGTACCAGCAGCGTCCTGAGAGTCAGTCTGCATTTCATCTGCCCCCTGTGTCATCATCAGGCATAGTAAACCATAACAACCTCCCCGTTGAACCCATGGGGGATTCGGAGCTGACAGAAGAAATGGGGTAGGAAAAAAGGAGGTTGTCAGTAATGTAAAAAAGCACACAGAAGGTATGGAAGAATGTGAGGTTTACATGTCCTTTTAAAAGAGAACTGTTCTTTGAATCAGGTCCTGCTCCACTGGGAGAATTGACATCACTTTCAGTGGCAAGAGGTGGTGGGTGTCTTTAGGTGTCTCATACCAGACACTGAAAGCAGCTGAAAATCCAGAATTTCATAGGTTTTTTACGTGAACGTGTGATCTTTTACAGTCTAGATTAGGTTACATTAAAAAACATTTCATTAAAGCATTGCTTTTATTGTAATTCAGGATCAACCTTTAATTCTAATTTTTTATTTGATTGCACAGTAGCTCAAAATACATTGACTAGAAGTAATTTTTTTTTTCATGGTAGGGCTACTAGAAAACTGCATGAAGTCTTAAAAGTTGTGCAAAAGGTGATCACTGTCAATTAACAGCAGTTACCACAACTATTAGTCTGTCATTATGATTTGATATATTCAGAGGTTCTTCATTAAAATGTGACTTCACCATTCACATGGGGTTTTACAGCATGTGAAGAAATACAGAATGCTTTTGCAGAGCTGGAAAATGGAAAGCATATGTGAAACACTGTGCAGGTGTTTCTTTCATAAAAACCCCGGGCAGGGGGGCGGCCCTCCTCCACTGGCATTGCTGGCTGGCCTCTTGGGGCTGCGACACTACACAGTGGGGTAGCAGGTTGCAGTTCCCCAGCCCTGGTGGAAAGAAGAAACTGGGTCAGCTAATACAGTTAAAAAAATAATAATCTGTGAATAAACAGGCTTGCAAATATGTGTTTAATGGCAGGAGAGATATGTGTGTTACCTGTGTTTTTTAGGGCAGATTGGGAGTTGGAAGTGATTGTGATTGTGACTGACCAGAGATGCTTTTCCTACTGTATTGGTAGTAGAAGTGCAGGAGAACAACATCACAATATTGGTCTTTACTTAAAGCTTCTAAGTGCCTTTTTCAGTCTAGAAGTGTAAGCCTTCACACGCATCAAAGCAAACCCTCCTTGCCTCTCATGCTGCTCAGGATTCAGGGATTCTCCTGCTGCTGCTTTAGCTTGGTACTGTTGCCTGTGTGCTCCTCCACCCCTGCAGTGTTCCTGACCTTGACACTTTTCATGATCTTGGAGAATTGCAGCTTCACTTTGTCTTGGCAACTCTTTGCATTTCTTTCAGGCGTTGTTTCTCTCGCCACCGGTAGGCGAGGAATCCCAGGTAGCCGCTGCCTGCACCACAAGTACATTGACAAGTAGCAGCATTGACAAGTTAGCAGGTCCCAAGAGACGTGTTGCATACCTGAAGCTAGGTGCTTTCTCAAAGGATTCATACAGAGACAACTTGTGTCTTAAAACAGAAAAACCCAGAAAATACCAAGAAATGGCCATGCTCAATGGACAGGCGCTCTCCATTTCCAAAGGTGACTTTTCTTTGGTGAGGAGGAGCAATCGATTACCACATATTTCACTTTACTTCTTCCAAAGAAAAGTTTGTTTTCATTGTTGTTTCTTCTCCTGGCTGCCTGGAATCAAATAGCAGGACTTCTAACTTAACACTGGTCTCGGCCTCTTCCTGAAACCTGCGCCTCTCCAGCAGTATCCATCACACTGCAGATACCTCTTGCCAAAGCCTTAGCCCGGTGCCTGAGGGACAGGCACTGGGGATTCTTCTTCAGTGGGATTATGGGTAGGAAATGTTCAGGGCCTGAAAGTAGCAAATGTCTAATGCTGGCTTTGTTCTCTAAAGAGCTATTTATGTGTAAGAAAATACCCAGTGAAATTTTGGTATGCTGGAGGTGCTTGTTAGAAGGAAGTTATTAAACACCAGAGTGTCTGCAGAAAAAGTTAAAGTTCCCTTGTTTCCCATATTCTCTCAACAGCTTCCTCACTCAAAAAAAAAAAAATAAAGAGAAAGAACAAAAGAAGATCAAATGCAGACTTTCTTTCTTTGAGACTCACCCATCTCGCTCTCCATGGAGCTTCTCAGTTGTTTCCAGTAGTGACACAAGGGAATCTTCACACATGAAAATTGGACAGATGTGAATTAAATCTTTGCTGGGTTTCTAACATAACAGCAGTGGTCATGCTTAAGTACTTGTCAGTTACCTTAACATCTAAATTTTTTTTATTGGCTCGGTGTTTTACACAGGGTGTGTAAAATTATTCCCTAAACAGGGAATAATGCAAATGCTAGGGGAACATTTTAAAGCCCACTAAATGTAGTTTTTCAAGAGCAATTGAACACTTTTTTTTCCCTGTATTTCCTGCTTACTGAAGCCCTTGAGATGACTTATTCTGAAAAACAGATGAGAAAAGGGGTTTCCACTCCCAAGTCAAACAATGATGTGTGAAAAAAAAAAAAGTAACAAGATGAAGTATTTCATTTTTAGTACTTCCTAAAAAAGTGCTACATACGAACCACCCAGGAAGTCTGACCACCAACCTCCTCCTACCTCCCCAAGGGGGAGAAAGAACCAGCCCAAGGGCAAAAATCTCCTTGGGTGGCTTTGCAACAAATCAAATCTTGCAAAATCTTGGAGCAAATCACATTTTGCCAGTGTTGTGTTATGCATGGTGTATCTTTAGGGGCTCAGATAAAACTGAGTTGCCAACCTACCATTTGGTTTAGGAGCATCAAGAAAGAAAGGCAAACCTCTTTTAAGTATGTAATGACTGTCAACCTATTGTTGCTCTTTTTAACACAGCTCTTAAGGGAATGAAATCAGAAATCAACATCCAATTTTCAATGCAGCAAAGCCTTATTCCATGAAAAGTCTGTGGGCAACATTTCCTAGCCCTCTTTTAATCTATTCAAATACCTAAGCGATCAGGAAGCATCCACTGAAGAAAAATGCTTGCATAGACATTTTTAAAGTTCATTACCAGTTCTCATCTATACTGGCTGCACTTACTCCCCGTTTATCAGTGTAAAGGAGATTTATCCTGGGAATAATTTACACTGCTAGAGAAGTGGGAGACATGCTTGAAAGTCAGAGACTATACCTGTGGTTTAGGCTATCCCTACTTTTCTCTATTTGTTTGATATAGGTCATGAAGTTGCAGAGTTTCTGTGATTAATTAGTGCATACAGTTTTATCAGTATATTTCTTGTAATTTGCACCAAATGAGAGGAAAAAGAGATAAAGCAGGCATTTTAGTTGTCTAAGGCTGTGGGAAGAAGAGAGAAAACTGATATTGTTGCATATTAGAAGAGAGATTGCAGCCCAGAAAATCACAAGGGAAATGAGTGAACTGAACTGTGCATCCCAGCCAAAACCAAAAACACATAGATGCATGTGACAAGTTAGCTACTCCATACTTCAAAAAGTTTCCAAGGTCTGCTACCAAATTTGACCAAATTACTTTGGACTGTAATGACCCTAGATAGGATAAGTAGAAAATGAGGGACTCTTCTGTATGTTGCTTAACCTTATGTCGTTTGGACAGGTGATCACTGCCTTTGGAAAGTCAGCAATCTTAGGAGGCTCCACACAAAGAAATGTGAAAGCATTTGCTGGTGTCTTGTTTTCTTCCTTGAACTCCAGGCCTTGAGTTTGTCTAAAGCAGAGGTGGAAGGGTGACATTTGTGCCATTTTGCCTTGGGAACAGCAGAAAATAAAAATACTGGGCTCCCTGGAAGATGTCTGCTGTGTACGAGCAGCCTGTTCAGCCTGGCACATGAGGGTGGTACTGTGACGGTCTCCCCAGTAGAGATGACTTGTGCCACAAGGAAGGTGGCGCGAGCACAAGAGCTGCAGTTCTGACTAAGCCTTACATAGGCAGCGTGGCAAAGCAGCTCACTGTATCTTGGACTGGCACTATATGACGACGTGAGATCTTGGCAAAGCCTAGCACAAATCAAAGTCTAACAGTACCAAAGTGTAAGCCCAGTAGAGGTGATTTAAAAGTACCAGACCAACAGTTGCTCATTAATCAAAGTGAATAAATTTGGAAGCAGCCAAGGTAGCTAGCAAGCCCTCGTTATAGTTCTTTTTATCCAAATAGCTCATTTTTATAGTTCATTTTTATAGTTCATTTTAGTTCATAGTGCTATAGTTCATTTTTATTGTTCATTTTATCCAAATGAACTAATTGTAAGGAAAGGTAGGGTGAAGACACTGGAAGGCATCTTCCCCAGGGAGTTGTGGTGGTCTCGTGTCAGGTTGTCCTCTGGGGTAGGTTAGTTCTGTAACACCTTGGGGTTTGCGCACTTCTTTTACCTTATGTCTGCCTTGTGATAGTGCTTTGCTAAGCAGCATTTGCCGTCTGTAGCTCCAGATGGTTGCAACCAGCTAGGCTGATCCCACTCCATCCATTGGCTGACTTTGGTTAAGGGACAGATGGCACGTCCCCTCTTTTCTTATCTTTACCTCCTTGGCAAAGTATTGTTTCATTCTGCTCCACGCAGATATCACAGGTCAAAACATGCCAGCTTTGTTGTATTCGGTGTAACAAGGTTCAACCTAATCCTGGACGGTTTTCTTTGCTGCAAGACTTCCTTGGAAAAGAGCATGATCAGTCTCAGTCTTCACGCACCTGAGAATATGGTTTTATGTCCCAGTTGGTCTTAGCAGGTTCTCGGAGATCCACTGTGATAATACATGACTTCTAGGAAGCCTATAGAGAAGAGGATACTTTGCTTCCATTTTCCCTGCTGTTCAGCTATTCGTATCTTGGCACTTATGTGTCAGCAGGTGCGTAAAGAGCTGGGCTGTGCCAGTGCCAAGACTGGCCCAGAAGAGAGACTTCTTGTGGGGTGCTTTACACTTGCAATATTTTTCAGGCTGTCCATCATAACCTATTTTTTTCCCCCTGGCCTCTGTGCACTAGTCAAATAGTCCAGGCTTATTCTGAGCAGGCACCGATAGCTATCATAACAGATGGACAAGTGTGTTGGAAACCAAGAAACTATGTACTGTATGTGCACTGAGGGAACAGTGTACTGCTTCAGGTCATTCACATCACTGACTGGCCGAAGTCTGCGTGGCTGTGGTTAGAACAAGGTGCCATTGATAAACTGCAACCTCAATTTTAACTTTGCAAAGTCAGAAGCATGTGAAACAACTTACGCCTGCGCTATCACACATTAGTAATTTGCTGACCTTGCTGCGCTCACCCCATATTTCTTGCACTTTCTTTTACTGACACACCCC